>JAKOGI010002381.1:0-114565 GCA_029747015.1 Carnegiea gigantea
TTTTTGTGGGGGGGGGGGGGGTGCGGTCTTACGGTTTACTGTAATCTATAAAATGAACAGGCTCATGTGCACCTGCACCTCTCATCTGTATAAAATCTTCATACAAAGGCAGTCAATTCTGGATGTTTGTTTCAAGATTTATCAAGGAAAAACGAATGGAAGTCATTGATTGAAACGAGCTATATGGAAAACAGAATACCCAAAAGCGTGGAGTTCTTTCATGAAAGAGGAAGTTGGATCGTCAACTTACTATCAAGGCACATACAGGGCACAGAATAAGTCAAGACTTCAAATACCGCACAAGGAAACTTCAAAGAATTACGATGTAAAAACACGGAGAAAAAAAGGGTTAAGTTGAATGTGAAAGGACGCTATTGATCAAGGACTTGTTCTTTTCGTTGGTCAATTTCAAAATACTAATCTCAATTCACTTTAATTGACTTTAACCTATTTCAACTTACTTCAACCCACTTTCATCATTTTAACAAGTTCAATTTATCATATAAAAAAATTCAACCATTGTAACCTATTTCAACCCACTTCAAACTACTTCAACACACTTCACCCTTTTACCCACCCCAATTTGCCCATGAAGAGAACAGGCCCTAAGTAAGGTTTCGGATTGAACCAACAGTAGCTCGACTCTAGTAAAATAGAGGATCCATGACTAAAATTAAGACGTGCATGCAAATGCAACTCAATCACGGGCGTATACAACTTTAGAAGGCCATTGTCTCTTGCATCCGAGAGTAATTGAAAACTTAAAGTTTTGTATAAATATGTGTGCACTGCTGCACAAAATTTGTGAACACGCATGAGTAGCTTAAAAATTTTAAATTCATCACTAATTTCAATTGTACATTTTTAACCTTATCTATTTATTTATACAAGTGAGGTTGTCCGATCATTAGACTGGAGGGCTAGGATTTTTCATTTTTCAAATTCCTGCGACTAAATTATCATGGTATTACAATGTCATATTCTAAAAGATATCAATTTTCCAAATATGCATGGATACAAAAATAATTTATTAGTTCACTAAATCAAAATAAGAATATGTTATTTCATATTCATTTCTTTGAATATGAACTTGATTGAGTACGACGGTCAATAAATGAATCCATCGTTTCAATAGAAGATCGGATATAGTGAGGCAGAGATGAGGTAAACCTCCTCGGCGGAGACGGAGATCTCGTTGGCTTTCTCCTCGGCCTCTTGACGGATGAATCTGACCATCTGCTGTATTTGCTTTGACACATCTCCATCGTTCATTTTTCTCTCTCCTGATCTTCGTCTTCCGCTAAATTCCACTAGGGTCCTTAGTCTCTTCCTTGATTCACCCTACATAGGATAATCATCTGCAAATTTTGGCGTTTCCAAATTTAATCGTTAAGGAGGCAGAGCACTTTCCGTTCTTTATTATTTTCTTTATTCTTATTTTGGTTTGTTTTTATTAATTTGTTGAGGGCCGTTAGTCGGTTAAAAATGCTAATAGCGAATTACCGGGCGTCCCTGTTGATCGGTCAGGGACTTTTGAATTTTTCTTCTCTCTCCTCTCTTTATCGTGATATTTTGCCGCTTCGGAGAAAAAAAAGATAAAAGAAAAGAAAGTTGTTGAGCATTGTACATATCTTCTTGGACTTTATGATCCGAGACTAATGGATTGGCGCTTTTGAGTGCGATCCAACCCACTTGGAGACTTCAATACATGTGATTATCAAAGCGAAATGCGGCCCGGAATTTTTCAAGTGGGAGGGGATGAGATTTCCTTTGAAAGAGTGAGATGGAGGGAGAAGGGCAATGTACATCGTGATTTAGATTCGATCTCGATGAACAGCAAAATTATTTGGTTAGATCGAATAAGCACATTAGATTTAAAAAGTACATTTACTGTGTGTTTTGATTTTATGAGAATTTTATCTTTGATTTTTGGAATTTATACGTAACTGAGACTATTTGGATTCGCTATTTGCCGACTTAGTTAGGAATTGTTTTACATCATTCTGCATATATTTTTTGTAGTAACATATCTACCACCTATACTACCGCTTATCTTGTTATGTTTGGTCACATCGAGCACGTCAACATTAAAGTTGACTAATCACTTTGTGCGCGAACTAGTTTCTCATAGAGATCTCATTGTTCGCTATGTCCCCACATAGGTTCAGGGAGTGAATATTTTCACTAAATTTACCATTTTTATGTTTCCTAAATCCGAATTCATTTGTATATTCAATATAAATTAAGGGGCATATTATGATATCAAAGTAAAACCTAACTCAAACTTATAACAGGGGGACCTAATTTTAGACGGTGAGGAAAATGAGGCATGCTCCAGAACTCTCCGTGCACGTGTCTGTAGCTGTGGTTTTGGCCTTTTCCGTCAGTGCTTTCTTTTTCCTTCTTATTGTTAATGAAGATGGTCAGTGTGTCTCCTTTAGAGAGAGAGACATGTGAAAGGTGAGTGGTCAATCAATGTGCGTGAAGAAGATCCCATGAATATGGACGAGCCCATTCCATGCATGCAATGCCATGAATCGATCACCCAATAACTTCATCACGGGTTTACAACTCACGCATGTTCAGTCCTCGCCCATCTAATCTATATAATATCTAAAACACTACCCTACCTTTTATTGTTACTCATGAAATATGCTACAGTCTATCAGAGTAGGCATTTAGTACGTAGTATTAATTAGTTTGATTTGATATATTATTATAAAGATAATTAAAACTAGAAATATTAATTTTCCGCTGGTCTTTTTGCACAACTTTTAATTTCAATTTCATTTTACTAGCTAGGAGGCTGTAAAACGTTAGGTTTTGTGCTACATACTTTTTCGATCAATAACAACTTTTTAATTCTGGTATTTTGCAGCTAGCGGCACTATCTACTCTGTGATTAAAAAAATAATAATAAAAATAAAATATGTTAGAGTGGATTGTAGAGGTACGTATTAGTTAATGTAAATGATCAAGCGATTAAAGCTTATGGAGTATTTCAAAATATAGGGTTAGGCATATTAATTGAGCATATTTTAGTAATAATTATACATGTTTTTTTGCAGAAGAAAAAGGAAATAATCATTAATGAAAAGTTAAATAACATATGCAGTGAAATCTCCTAACAAAATTGAATATAAAACATCGAAATAATAGCACTTGAAAGAAGGACTGTCATAGTAGAAGTGCAAAAACGACCTGAAATTTCATTGTTGATCTATTTCGTAATCAAAATAAGTGACTCTAATATGGTAACATCAAATTGTCCTCCATGGGAAAATCACACTCCAATCTACTACAAATTGCACCAAAGTGATATGAACTTTATAAATCGCAATAAGGTGAACCAAACTTGCACTAAAGGTTGAAAAAAAAAACAACCTAACTCTCACAGAATAGAGACAGATAGTTCTTACAAAACGGTGAGGAAAATATTGATAAGAGAAATAAAATAACTATAAAGTATTTCGTAACTAAGTAAGATTTTGATAAATGCAAAAATAAGGACTCACCATCAGTAATTGTGGCTAATTGAGGCTCCTTATTGGAATAGACAAAGGTTAGGAATTTTTGTGGGAGGTTAATTAGGACTTTTTTGGTGGCAGAGAATGTTTAACTTAACATCAATAGTACGAATTATTTAAGGGTAAGAACCCCCCTTCCTCACAAAAAAAAAATATATATATATCCTTTTAGTTAGTTCAAATTAATCACAAAAGACATTAGTATACTTATTATATTGCTTGCATACAAAATGAGAGGAGTTGAATAATAATACATGTTGAAAAGGCTTATAATATTACTTGTGGGGCCAATCATCTATCAAGGTTCAACTATTCATAACTATTCACGATAAGGGAAGTTGTATGGCTTTATAAAGAAATATATAGATCTGAACTAAGTGGACATCACTACTAAGATAAAAATCTAACATCATATCATATCATATCATATCATATATATATATATATATATATATATATATATATATATATATAGATATATATAATATATATATATATATATATATATATATATATATATATATATATATATATATATAAGTGAGTTCGAACGCTACGCTCGCGACACGTGTCCTCTTCAGCATTTATTAAGACTTTATTTTAAAAAATTAAAATAATATGTGATTTAAAGTCATCTAATGAGGAGTGCCTTTTCAACTACTTCCATATATGAATAGAAAAGATAAATAAATTATTAAGACGTTAATAATATTATTTCTAAAAATTTACATTATAAGATTGAGTATAAGATCTCTAAAAATATTTAACTAAAATTTCAAAACTACCCATGCATAGCACGAGCTTAAGGGCTAGTTTCCGCCAATACTTATAATCATTTAAGCACAAAAGAGAAAAGTAGAGAAAAACAGGTGACGGTTGTTGGAAGTAATGGCAACAAGCTACTTTTCCTTCTCTATTTCTTCTTGTCCCACATAGAACTTGGAAAGAAGGAGAAAAGGGTTCTTATACTCCTACTCCTCCTTGTCCCAGTTGAATAAGATCAAGGTATGTTTTAAGGGTATGAGGGGCCCACTGGGAAACCATACGCGCGCGCGCCGCCGCCGCCCTGTTTTTGGAAAAATCCGTTTTATTTTTTGTATAACGGATTACGTCCACGATTCTCGCCTCCGTTTATTATGATCCTCCCGATAATTCGCTCTCCCCTTAATTTTAGTTGCAGTTTTCTACAAGCTGCTTATCTTCTGCCTGATCTTCTGCCTCCATCATTGCTGTTGCCGTAACTGCTGCTGTTTTCCTGTTTTTCTTAAGCCCTTCAACAGCTATTATCTCACTATAAATACGTGGTTCCCCTGCGCATTGAGAACACACAGAAAACCATCCACTTCTTCCTCTTCACTTCTTCTGTCTTCTTCCTTCTGGGCATTAAGATTGCATACCTCAACCTCTTAGCCGCGAAGTGCACGCGTCTGAGAGTTACTGAGTTAACCTTGGGGAGCGACCGACTAATACGATTTGCACCATAGTCGAGTCGTAATCGCTTTCAAGGCAGTGGTTCTCTACCACGACTCGGTTTAACCAACCCTGTGTGTTTCAGTCATTGCATCTACTTTCCAACAATTTGAAAGCGATTAGAATTGCAATGGCTACACCCTTCCAGAAGTCTCTCCCTGAACTTCACAAAATCAAGCCACTCGATGGAACTAACTACAAACGTTGGTCCCAGAAGTTACTACTCTACTTCGAACAACTAGAAATCGATTATGTCCTCATCATAGACTACCTTGATGACTCTGACACCTCTCAGATTGATGCTGAGAAATCCATCACCACTCCTGTTACTCCAAAAACACCAACTATTCCACTAGATGAAACTGCCAGAAAGAAACTGAAAAAGGACAACAAGCTGGCACGGAGCTATCTGCTGAACAACATGTCGAATCCATTGTTTGATCTCTTTGTGATCTTCAAGTCTGCGAAGATCATATGGACCAAACTAGAGGCGAAATATGGTTCAGATGACGCTGGAAAAAGGAAATATGTTGTAGGGAAGTGGCTGCAGTTTCAGATCGTAGACGACAAGCCTATCATGGAACAAGTCCACGTCTACGAGAACCTATGTGCTGAAGTGTTGAACGAGGGCATGAAGATGTGCGAGATCCTACAAGAAAATGTATTGATCGAGAAATTCCCCCCATCCTGGAGTGACTACAGAAATCACCTGAAGCACAAGAAGAAGGATTTGGCACTCCAGGAGCTAATCAGTCATATGAGGACTGAAGAAGCAAATCGTTTTAAAGATAAGTTAGAATCTCTATCTTTAAATTCATCTAAAGCTAATCTTGTCGAATCTTCTATTCCTGTAAACAGAGACAGGTTTAAAGGAAAAAATAAAAGGGATCAGAAGCCACTGAAACGTCAAAATCACCTGAAAAAGACAAACGACAGAATTCAGAAGCAGAAGGTTGTCTGCTACGTTTGTGGCAAACCAGGCCACAAAGCATATCAGTGCAACCTTCGTAAGGGAGCCAACCAAACAATTCAGAAATACACCGGACAACCAACTACACAAGCAAACCTGACTGAAGATACTGAAGTTTTCTGTGCAGTCACATTGGAGGTCAATTTGGTGTCCAACCCCACTGAATGGATTCTACATACCGGAGCAACAAGACACTTCTGCGCCAACAAGGATCTGATGCACGACTTCGAAGATGTCCCAGATGGCGAGCATGTCTTCATGGGCAATGCTACTACCGCCGGAGTCATGGGTAAAGGGAAAGTACTTCTGAAATTTACTTCTGGCAAATCCTTATATCTGAATAATGTGCTGTTTGTGCCTTCCCTTCGTAGAAACCTATTTTCTAGTAGTCTTCTAGATATTGTTGGGTTTGAGGTCAACCAAAAGGCTGGGAAAATAATTATACTTCGCAATGAGGTCTTTGTTGGGAAAGGGTATCGTAGTGGAGCGCTCTTTGTTCTGAATATTGCTTCTGATGCAGTTAATGAAAATGCTTCTTCTGCCTATATTGCTGAGTCTGTGGATTTATGGCATGGTAGACTTGGACATGTAAATTATGCTTCAATAAACAAACTAAAAAACATGCGACTAATCTCTAATGTCAATACTGAAAACTGCTCAAAATGTGATGTTTGCGTTGAGGCAAAATTTGCTAAAAAACCATTCAAATCCATAACAACTCGGGAAACTGAACTGCTTGAACTTGTCCATTCAGACCTAGCAGACTTTAAGAACATAATGAGCAAGGGAGGAAAGAAATGGTATATCACTTTTGTGGATGACTTTTCTAGGTATACCAAAGTTTACCTCCTTAAGTCTAAAAACGAGGCTGAGCAAATGTTCTTAAAATACAAAGCAGAAGTTGAGAACCAACTAGATCGAAAGATCAAGAGACTACGATCGGATAGAGGAGGAAAATATGATACCAATTCTCTGACTGTTTTTTGTGAGAAAAATGGCATTATACATGAGACTACTGCCCTTTATACCCCTCAACAAAATGGTATAGTTGAAAGGAAAAATCGTACCTTAAAGGAAATGATGAATGCTATGCTTATAAGTTCGGGGTTGCCTGATAACATGTGGGGAGAAGCTGTCTTAACTGCATACCTTATTCTTAATAGAATCCCTTATAAAAAATCAGACAAAACCCCATATGAATTGTGGAAAGGGTATGTTCCTAATCTGAGTTATCTGAAAGTGTGTGGCTGTTTGGCTAAGGTTGCTTTGCCTAGTATTAAGCGGACTAACATAAGTCCCAAGACTTTTGATGCTGTATTTATTAGCTATGCTCAAAACAGTGCTGCTTATAGATTCATGTCATTAAATGATAATGTTATTTGTGAACATAGAAATGCAGAGTTTTTTGAGCATGTTTTCCCCCTTAAAAGGGAAGCGACTGATATGGCACCTATTAATCCTTCTTTATCTGCTAAATCGTCTGTTTCTAACTCTAACGATAGAGGCTTAGAAATTGAACCTAGAAGGAGTAAGAGACGTAAGGTCGAAATAAATTTCGGACCCGACTTTATTACTGCTTTTCTAATGGAATCTTTTAATAGCTCGGATGTTGATGTCATAACTGAGGAATTTGTGTCAAACTTCTTAATAGAAGAAGATCCCAAAACCTATCAAGAGGCTATAAAATCTATAGATGCAACCTTCTGGAAGGAAGCCATTAAAAGTGAACTAGATTCACTCGAGTCAAATAAAACATGGGAATTGGCCAACCTGCCCAAGGGTTGTAGACCCATTAGTAGTAAATGGACTTTCAAAAAGAAGTTAAAGGCGGATGGTTCAATTGATAAGTATAAAGCCAGGTTGGTTCTTAGAGGTTTTGATCAGAGAAAGGGGATAGACTATTTTGATACATACTCCCCTGTGACCAAAATAGCCACCATTAGAGCTTTAATTGCCTTAGCTGCTATATATGATCTTATTGTACATCAAATGGATGTTAAAACAGCCTTCTTGAATGGTGATCTAGAGGAAGAAATTTACATGACTCAACCTGAGGGCTGTGAGGTACCAGGCCAGGAGAACAAAGTCTGTAGACTGAGAAAATCTCTTTATGGTCTAAAGCAGGCTCCTAAACAATGGTACGAAAAGTTTGACAGCTCTTTAGTACAAAATAGTTTTACTGTAAACTTATCTGATTCATGTGTATACTCAAAAAGGATTGATTCAGATTGTGTACTCATTTGTCTTTACGTTGATGATATGCTGATCTTAGGCACTAATCTGCTCGTTGTTAATGAAACTAAAAAGCTATTGTCTTCGTTGTTTGAAATGAAAGACATGGGAGAAGCAGATGTGATTTTGGGGATCAAAATTCTGAAAACCAGCACTGGCTTTTCGTTGTCTCAATCACATTACGTTGGAAAAATGTTGAAGAAATTTAACCAATTTGATGTGACACTTGTGAGAACACCTTATGATCCCAGTATTCACTTAAAGAAAAATAAAGGATCTAGTGTATCACAAAATGAGTACGCAAAAGTTATAGGAAGTGTGATGTTTCTTATGAACTTCACTCGTCCTGATATTGCTTATGCCGTAAGCAGATTGAGTCAGTATACTCATAACCCTAGTCAAGAACATTGGAATGCACTTCTCCGTTTGCTCAAATATCTTAGAGGTACTATTGATACGTGCTTGCATTTTAACAAATTTTCTGCTGTGTTAGAAGGATATTGTGATGCAAACTGGGTATCTGATAACGATGAAATCAGCTCTACTAGTGATTATGTTTTTACTCTTGGTGGAGGGGCTATCTCATGGAAGTCTGCAAAACAGACTTGCATAGCCCGCTCCACCATGGAATCTGAATTCATTGCTCTTGAGTTGGCAGGACAAGAAGCAGAATGGCTCAAATGCTTGTTAACAGACATACCATTGTGGGGCAAACAAGCAACACCAATTTCCCTACATTGTGACTCGCAAGCGGCAATAAGGCGCACAATAGTGTCTACAACGGAAAAAGGAGACACATCCGTATCAGACATAGTGCGGTAAAACAGCTGCTGAAACATGGAGTCATATCTCTATAGTATGTGAGATCTGAGAAGAACTTGACGGATCCTCTCACGAAGGGATTAACAAGGCGATTGGTGCTAGAGACGTCGAGGGGGATGGGCCTTAAGCCTGTGACTGGAGATAGTGTGGTGGATACCCATTAGCGGTCAAACGAAGCCATGCTAACCTCTAAGATGCACTACATTCCCATCCCTATGACGTGTGATAATGCCTGTGCTATAGAACGGCACAATAATGAATCCATAGCCTTCCAAGGTGGTGCTATAGAAAAACACTTAATGGATTTATCCCATTTTACTTGAAAAACGAGCTTACGCTCTTGGTGTAGTTATCCCATTGTGGGGGGTGCTATTGAGAAGCACTTAATGTATTCATTGCATGGAAAACTTATGAGGTTGAACTGTATTATGTTCTTAATAATTTCATAGCCATTGCTATGGTGGTCTATATCGAAGATAGACTTGATGAAATTACCTACGTAGGTGTGAAGGTTTGGCCGCCTTCTATGAGAAATTCAGGTTTTCTCTCTAGAGCACCTATGAGACCCAAGGTACGCGCATGGCCTAAAAGGCGCCTGTGTTGTCATCGCGAGGTATGTGTTTTTCCTTAAGGGGTTGATATGTGTTGTGGGGGTCTCAATCAAGGTTTACAAGTTCAAGACTTAGCTCACTTGTAAATTACTTGTTTGTTGTCTCACATCACTAATGTGTCAATTCAAATCGAAAGATATTGACATCTAAGTATCTGACCCCTAATCGCCCAGAAATTCTTTCCTCTCTTATCTTGTATGCCATTAGTGGGGGATTGTTGGAAGTAATGGCAACAAGTTACTTTTCCTTCTCTATTTCTTCTTGTCCCACATAAAACTTGGAAAGAAGGAGAAAAGGGTTCTTATACTCCTACTCCTCCTTGTCCCAGTTGAATAAGATCAAGGCATGTTTTAAGGGTATGAGGGGGCCATTGGAAAACCACACGCGCGCGCGCCGCCGCCGCCCGCCCGTCCGGTCCGGGTTGGGCGTGGCGCGCGCGTGGGTTGATTGTTTTTGGAAAAATCCGTTTTATTTTTTGTATAACGGATTGCGTCCACGATTCTCGCCTCCGTTTATTATGATCCTCCCGATAATTCGCTCTCCCCTTAATTTTAGTTGCAGTTTTCTACAAGCTGCTTATCTTCTGCCTGATCTTCTACCTCCATCATTGCTGTTGCCGTAACTGCTGCTGTTTTCCTGTTTTTCTTAAACCCTTCAACAGCTATTATCTCACTATAAATACGTGGTTCCCCTGTGCATTGAGAACACACAGAAAACCATCCACTTCTTCCTCTTCACTTCTTCTGTCTTCTTCCTTCTAGGCATTAAGATTGCATACCTCAACCTCTTAGCCGCGAAGTGCACGCGTCTGAGAGTTACTGAGTTAACCTTGGGGAGCGACCGGTTAATACGATTTGCACCATAGTCGAGTCGTAATCGCTTTCAAGGCAGTGGTTCTCTACCACGACTTGGTTTAACCAACCCTGTGCGTTTCAGTCATTACATCTACTTTCCAACAACGGTAAACACAATGTCTTACAAATTGAACATCTTTCTCACAAATTTTTGGTACTATGGGACAGGAGCTTCTATTCTTCATTTCTTCTTGTACATATTACACATACGTTTATGCTTAAAACATCACACTAAACTACGACTATACATAAGGTCTCAACTCTCAACCTAATTACTAAAATACTTCAATGCTCCATTTACGTGTGGTCATTTGTTACTCGATCTGAAGTAATTAAGAATTAATTAGTGTATATCAGGTTAACGTTCTTGTTTACAAGAAGTTAATTGGAAAATCATGAAGCGTAAAAAGGGTTATGCCCAGAACAAATAGGATTTTACCTACCACCGCCGGAATTAGGAATTTTTGGCAGATCAAGCAAGAATAGTAGATATATAACTACCGTCAGTTACAGGCTTACAGGCCCTTTTCGGCTTTTCTGATCGCAAGTGTACTATTAGAGTTAGTTGAGTTACTTGAATACATTACCATTGAATAATTTTTGTTAACTTTCCCTGTTTTACTCACGGACAGCGATAGATTATTTGTCCCATTTCTCTTGGCAATCACGTGTTGCATTAATATTTCTTTATCGTTGACTTCTATGTTTATTTTAATCCTTATAATTGCAAAAAAGATTATAGTTGTGGTCCCTATATTGTAACCACTATAAACTAACCAGATTTTCATCACACATATACGCACCTTGATTTAATCTTCACCACTCGATTTTTCCTTTCCAAATGGATTAAATTGGATTTAAAAAAATTAATTTCTAAATTTCAAAGATACATTTATAAATTCAATAAAAAATAATTAATGTAAAACAGTATTTGGTGCTAATGTCCATTAGTAAATTGAAACAAAATTTTGAAAGCCCGCTTTTGTCCCCAAAACGTCTATCATGCTCTCAAGAGCATGTGTTCTCAAAAATTACATTAGTAAAATATATTAAAATAATCTATATGCCAAATACACACACACACACACACATATATATAGACATATACACACACACACACACACACACATTCTATAGATATAGATATGCACCGCGCGCCGCAGCTGAGCACACACACACAACACACACGTGGCTGTGTGGTGTGGTGTGTTGTGTGTGTGGGTATAAATGTAGTGTATATATATATTATATATATATATGTATATGTATAGATATATATTATATACACACACACACAAACACACCACACAGAGATATATATATATATATAAATACTATATACATCCATACATACATACCATACATACATTACATATATATATATATATATATATATATATATATATATGATAAGTGAGAGCATAAGCTCCTAAGAGCATATAAGAATTTACCCCTTGTCCCCCCTTCCCCAAATTCCCTAGCAATCCTCTATTACTGTTAGAGAACTGACTAGATCTCCACCTTTCCAAGTAATCTTCTCACTACGGGATAGTGATGTAGTTGCCACAAGAAGGAAGAACAAACAGCATATCCAAACACATTTGGGTCATCGTATTCTTAATTTCATATATCTTCTTGTAGTGATATTATCCTCTTTTTGGTCCAACCAATAAGCTTCTTTGATCTTATTTGCATATTAGATGATAGGGATTGGTGTAAGGTAGGTTGAGTCATTTCCGCACCTATATCCATCTTTAAAAATCACACCCATATTTATGTTCATCGGATTTTGGATGATTATACTCATACTCATACCTATACCCATCAGGTTTACAGGTTTTATTAGATATATATACAGTGTGCAAAGTGTCATCCATATTCAACTCATATTTGCATATAATCGCTACATTTGATTAGTAATTTCAAGCAACGTTACTGAAATTCATGTCTAGATAAATTCACAAAAGTTAAAATTATAAAAAAATTTTAATGTTTCATTTCTAAATAAATAAACACTATATAATTAGAGTTTCATATTTAACATTTATTGTTGGGTTTTATGGTATTTTGATCACCTTTTATTAGCAAATCGGGTACACAATCAGGTACGAGTTTTACGAATCCATACCCTTATCCATACCCATTTTTAAACACAATACCCATGCCTATACCCATACGACCATGTGCATACCCACTTAAAATCTATTTTCATGACCATTCGGGTGCTAAATGAGACCGCTTGTGATCGGATCATTCCGGTTCGGATAATCCTATCCCTATCAGATGCGATACTAGACGTTTGTAGACTATCCTCTTTCTTTTGGATTTGTGGAGGTCATCGTGTATACCAACCGATTTTCTCTTTTAGATAGATTGCCCGAAATTGATTTAAATATCCAGTTAAATATCCCTCAAATTTTTGGATCTTCTTTTCTTTTTGTCTGAAAGTGAAAACTGTCAACAAAAAAAAGATTAGAATTGTTTGCACTTCTTGATAAAAGAAAAGATAATTCAAAGCTTCTTTTATTACTAAGGTGTAGTTTGCTATACAAACTTTGATAATTTACACCCAATACTGCGTCTTTAGGAGTCCTGACAATCTTCTCATCTTTTCTC
The DNA here is from genome assembly GCA_029747015.1 of Carnegiea gigantea. Lineage (NCBI taxonomy): Eukaryota > Viridiplantae > Streptophyta > Magnoliopsida > Caryophyllales > Cactaceae > Carnegiea > Carnegiea gigantea. Next base: position 13,103 of record JAKOGI010002381.1, read on the forward strand.
AAAAGACCCTAATCTCCTTACAAAAAACTCTATCATTCACCTACCTTAATAAGGGGTTACTGTCAGCCACAGTTGCTGGTGATAAGCCCCAGTTTTCATTCTTTTGAAATTTTATTCAATTATGATGTTTTTGCTAGTATTTTTGTTTATTTTCAATAAATTTTCTCTCTGTTTTGTGAAAGTTAATTAGATTATTATTTTTCTCACTACCAACAAGAGTTATGTTGTTCTCACTTCTACTGTGAGTTAGGTTGTTCTCACCTCTAGTATGCATTTGGGTTATCGTTTTTGTGCGATTTATCATAGATTTGGAAATTTAGAGAGTGGTTATTTGCGGAGTATGATTTGGCTATTATTATATTAGATCTACTATTTTGATAAAGGATAAGTCAACAATGATATTTCATGTGGTCTACTATAAAGGTCTTACTTTCAAATGCAATATGCGATTTCAATTAGACATCTTTTCCAAAATGGGTTGACAGTATATCTGCTAGTTTTTTCGAGGAGGATGATTTATTTTGATGTTTTAGATTCACATTTGTTAGGACGTATTCATTGTAGATGTCGTATGACCTTTCATTAATGAATTACTCCTTTTTTCTTATAAAAAAAGTTTAGTGTTTTTAAATTCTTTTTATAATGTTACAAATTTTGAGAACTTTGAAGAAAAGTTCAGTTAATTTTAAATTTTTTTCCTTTAAAAATAAATTGCTTGTTACTTCTTGATTCATCGCTTCCCCTTGTTTTTCCCCCTTTTTGTTGAAATTCATTTTTCCGCTTATAATTTACACCCAAATAAAATTCAAATTCAAGTTTCAATTTAATTAAGTTTAGCAAAACTACGTTCACCTTTACAGTCTCTTCCAATAAAACTTAAATTTACCCAATAAATAAGTTTAGCAGAAATAAGTTCGTTAATAATATCAAATATAAATGTATTTAACTTGACAAGAACAAGTTAGTTTAATTTAGTGAAAGTAAACAAGTCTTTATTCTTTACTTCTTACGCTTAAGGCTCAGCTTGACCCCTTACAAACAAATTTGTGACCATCAAGTTAACCTAATGCAATAATTAGGACTTATTGCCAAATATAATGTGTTTTGTCTTAATTTGTTTCCAAATCAAATGGTATTTGTTTCCCGTTCTTTAATTGCTCTTGAATTAGTTCAACAGATTCTCAAAAGAATAACACAATAGAGTAACTAAGATGCCCTAATATATAGGTGTCCAATAAACTGGGTTTGTTTATCATTAAAAAGAAAATAACAGTAAATCCATACTTCGAGAGACTTGATAAGGTAGGGAGGGAGGGATGAAAATGTAAAAACCTTAATTTTGAGTTGCGGTAAAGATTTTTCTATTAGAATCTCCATGTAAAATTAACAGCAGTCTATTATTTCAATCTAAAAAGTAGATGATAGTTTAGAATATCATTCCATATTTCTGCTTGCACTCTAGTCACTATACCGACGTTGACTTTTTCTTTGTAGATAATGTCAAATTTACCGGCTTTCATTCATAGTCTACAGTGCTAGTAAAGTCTGCTTTTTTTGGAATCATATAAAATATGATATTTTGCGTATATTGGGAGTAACTACGCCCTTTGTTCTAGAACGTTTATTCACTTTTTTCTATTATGAAATTTCTAAAAATACGTACAGTCCTACGTGTTTTTATTAGAACCAAAATTTTCCCTTTTAAAATCAATTTAAAGGAATGCATTAAATGATATCTCCTTAACAGAATTTTATTATTTGAGTACTACAATCTTTCGAAATGGTTGGAGTATTTGCTATGCATGGCGAAATATCCTTGACCTTGATACATGATGTTGAGGTTGATATTCAACCCTTTTTTTTTTTTGATTTTGAAAGTCAAGAAATCGAATTATTGGAAGGAAGTTCTATAAAATTTGAACTCAACAAAAATTTAAAAGCTCGATAAAAATTGAAGATTTGTCCTTTTTTGAGTTTAAGTCCACTTTTAAGATTGCCCATTGAAAATTAATAAAAAAAACTATGATACGTATTAAGCAAATTTATATATGTAGATAAGGCCATGATCAGCAAAATTTCTTAAAATTATCACTAAAATGTTAAATTTAATTTGATTTGTATTTATTGATGTACCTTTCAGTTAATATAAGTTTTATTAATAAGGTATATAAAAAAAAGCCATTTTATTAATAAGGTATATAAAAAAAGCCATTTTATTAATAAGCTATATATATATATATATATATATATATAAAAGCCATTATTGCACATTAATGTTGCGCAGAGGCACATGCAATCCCCTTTGGGGATGATCAGAAAGTCAGGGGGGAAGTCGATGATTCCCCAAGAGTTAGGAGAAAAAGTTGGTTTAATAATCAACATCAATAGTGATATTACCAATGAAGAAAAGGGATCCCACTGTCTTAATCACATTCGATCCCAAATTTAAAAATAAATAATGTCGTAATCACCAGCCCCCTCCTCCGTGCATCCAAAATTAAGGATCTGTTCTTTTTGTTAATTTTTTTCAATTTATCAATTTTAATGTATTTCAATCAATTTTAACCTACTTAAATAAAAAATATCAACTTCAATCAATTTCAACCCATTTCAACCCACTTCAGTCCACCTCCTTCAAAATTTTATTCTCACTATTTTAACCAATTTCAAAAAATATGCCAACTTCAACAAAAAAAATTAATTTCAACCCACTTCAACCTAACTCAACCAATTTCACCTTCTTATCAACCCCAATTTACCAACAAAAAAACAGACCTTAAGTGTGAAGCATTTTTTTTATGGGGAAATTATTATTGGCCTTCTTTGATCTTACTCCTGCTAATAATAGCATGGTTTGATAATATATTAGATTTTTAAAGGAATCAAATATTTTTCAATTGGAAACAAAAGTAACTAAACATTTTATGGAAGTTAGAAAAAAAAAATAAAAATTAAACAAAGATCAAATCGAAATCCATGCCATGCAGCTTGTTACTCTGCCTTGGCACGATCAAACATGGTGATAGAATGCAACAGTTCATTTTGAATTTCAAAGAAATTATTTCCTTTGGATCCTTTATAAAAATAAAACGAAAATAAAACCGTGCACAAATACAGGATACAACTAATAAGTGATAAAATAAATGGTGTTTCATTTACAAAATACTTTATAGGTCTTGCTTTCTTCAAATTTTTTTTTTAAAAAAACAATATCTATTCAATTCCGTTTAGGGTTGTCAAATAGGCTAGGTCAGGTTAGGCTCATTTTCGGGTTGAAGTTAGACGAGTTGGAGACCTACTCACCTGAACCTGATCTGTTTAACAAACAGGTTGAAAAACTTAATTTGAAACCGTTTATATTTAAACTAGTCAACCTCATTTAGATCAAATTACTCGTTTAAGGGATCAAAATCAGATATCCACTTACTTGTTTACCCGTTTAACCAACTAAATTTTTAAATGTTGAATACAACCTATACAACTAAGTAGCAACAATCAACCTCCTCAACTAATAGCAAGTCAGCAACAATCAACACCTATGAAACACAACATAGCAACCTGCAACATTCATAGGCATATCAGCCTGTAATTCATGGGAATGTCAGCTTGCTTACTTACAACCATTCACAACAACTAAATTAAATAAAACATAACATATCCACCATCACCATGGTAGAAACTTTCAAGTTCAAGTTCCAAGTTGTGGTAGGCCTCTTTACTTCCCTACTATCGACTTTAGCTATCTCCTCACCATTTGAATCAACGTCAATAGGCACTGAATCTTCATAATTTGACGCCATTTCTATTCGCATTAAAAAAAAAAAGAAGTTGCAATTAGCATGCTGTAAAATCTCGAAAAATCAAATTGGGAGACCTGGTGACATAGACCAACCCTCGTAATCCAAGTTATTATAAATATTTTTTTTCCTCGATACGTGTTGTCTTTTAAAACTTTATTTCAACGATGAAAAAAAATAAATTTATTTTCTATCCGGGTTATTTTTGTTCCTATTCTTCGATTTAAATAATTGCATATTTTGTCTCACAACTCAACTAATTACCTTTTTAATTATTTCCCTCCTAACTATCTCTATTTTGAAATTTAAATTTTCCCTCCAATTCAAACCCTAGAATTGATACTTAAATTCCTTTTTTTTTCCCCTTATTTTTTTTCCTTTTTCCCTTCTCTTTCCTTTCTTTTTTTTCCTTTCCTTTTTTTCTTCCTTTTCCTTCTCCCCTTGCCGTGAACACCCCCCTCATAAACCCTAACATGAAAAAAACACCCCCTTCTCATTCTCTCTCTTCCTCTCACTCTCTTCCCTTCTCTCTACCTCTCTCACGTCTCTCTCTCTCTCTCTCCATCACCTTGCTGCCAAGACTACCGCGCCAATCACCCAGGGTGCCGCCCACAGCCACCTCCAATCCCACTCCTACTCCCTCTCTTGTGTTGGTAGGCAACAACATGGTGCATGGAGTTCCATGCACCCCCATGCATCTAAACTCAAACCTTTATTCTTTCTTTGATTTTTTATGCTTGAAATTGAGATAAAAGTTTTGACTTCTAATATATATTCTATCTTCTCAGCGTTTTCGTCATTAAATTTGGACGGAAGCGATGATTCTACTAATTTCGACCCGAAACCGGTCTAAGGTAAACCATGACGTCGTTTTGATGACGTTTGCTTTTCAAATTGAATAAATTTTGATTCTTTTGGCTTGGGTAGAATTGAACTAGGGTCTAGGGGTCAGTAGCGTGAGGATGGGAATTTTTGTGACCCGGCACAACCAAAAAACCGACCCCAAAAAGGAGGGTTGTGCTGGGCAGAGTGTCGCTGTAAGTACACTAAATTTAAAAATTCGGTGGTTTTTCTCTAGACGTCCAAAACTTGTAAAAATTTCATGGACGACAGGTTAGATGTGCTAAGAACGTGAGTTTTTGAATTGGACAAATCGGGGTTGTATTGTAAAAGTTATGACTTGTTTACCGAGCGCTGTCAAAACCGGGTTAGTGAGGATAGTCGGTAAGTTTTGAAATTTTTGACCTAGCAACGGTGGGAATTAATGAGAACACAAAACCTGAAAGTTGTAGTAGACGAGCCCATCTTTCTGTTTTGGGAAAGAAATAAATTTTTAGAGGTCGGGTGTGAAAGTTATGGGGTCGGGAATCCGAATCATAAATCTGGATAGAAACTTCCGGTCTGGGGACCGGGTTACACTATCGGCAACTTTGAAAAATTACGTAGGTCACGCCCGTTCGCCTAAAATTGCGAAATTTTTAAGGTGACTGCCTCGAGATGTCCCGTACAATCTTGTTTTGGAATTGCGCCAATTGGAGTAGCGTGGCCCGAGTTATAAACAAATTACCATGGACTGTTTGGATTGGAATAGTCAGTGTCACTGATAAAAAATGGAGAAAACGACCTAATTCGAATCAAAACCGGGCAGAACCCCAAACATGGAAATGGTCAAGGACGGATCAAAATTTCTAGGTTTGGCTAGAACGCATAATTTGGATGTCTGCATTAGGAGTTATGGCCTCTAGAAATGAGGCCCAATTCTGGCCGAAACTGATCCCGGCATGGCTTGGTTGGAAGGCCCTAAACTTATGAAAATTTTGTAAAATTTCAAGAAATAAAGATTAGGGGCAAGGGTGCAACTAGTAAATTTTTAGACTGAGTTTAGGCTGTTTGTTGACTCAGGTGCGGAGCAGTAAATCCAGTTTAGTAACCGAGCCAGTAATTTGTACGGTGACCAGGTAACAATCATGCCCCAACCCTTCCCCGTGTTGTGTGAAAACATGTGTGTTTTGGAGCATGGTAAGAAGTGTTCTGTTTACTGTTTCAAATGCGCAATGGCATGTGTAACTGAATATAACCGCGTGGCGAAATTTGTATGATGGGCATGCTGTGAAATTGAGACTTACTGTGTTTGTTACGAACATCTAAATTACTGCTATGATATCGTGGTTGGAGAAGATGAATGAGTCTGATTAATCTTGTTGTGCTAAGACGACCTCTAGAAAACATAAATGTAATCAATAACTGGAGGGGATTGAATTGGGTGAGTGTCAATCTGTTGTATCTTGATGTAAGGCCTTTAGCATTCCCCAGGAACTAGTGCATGCATGTGAGCGGCCACGTACTCTGCAGAAGACGTGGGTCAGGCTATCGGTAACCATCCTTATAAGTGGTAGGTCAGGAAAGGGTTGAGCGGTAACCGCATGTGTGGCGGTAGGTCAGGAATGTGTTTAGCGGCTGCGCTAAATTGAAGCGCAGGCCATAAGACCCACTGGGGTCGCTCACCAATGCTCCAACTGTGGAACTCTGAGTCGTAAAACAAGAAACCATATCTCTGAGATCTGTTAATTAAAGAGACTGCGATAATAAGAAATGTGTCTGGAAAGTCTTCTTGTTTTCCCCTCCCCTTGAAATGTTTTCAAAATGAATTTGTGTGCGTAGTTGACTGTTAGAGATGATTATTTACTGAGTTTATCTCACTGTTACAAATATTTTGTTTTTCAGGTGATCTAGTTATGCATGGAGCTGGGGACATGTACGTAGAGCGAGGCACGGACGCCTGAAATTAATATGAAGGATGTTACATGCTAGAATGTTATCGTTATGAACTTTTGGACTAATGCTAATTAATTTTGAGAATGTAAGAGTGAAGCATTAATGAAGGTTTTGTATTAATTGCTATACTCAATATTCAGCCTGGTATTTTCAAGAAGGAAATACGACGGTAATACCCTGTTAGGAATTTCCACTGTCATGCAGGTTAATAATAGTCTAAATTAATGAATTAGAATAACAAGAGTGTTAACACATGCAAACATCAACCATTAACAATATACACCTTCAGCAAGCAGGATTCATTAGTGCGGAAAAAAAAACACAAAACCATGAGAAAGAGAAGCAGGATAGTTACGGTTTGCAAAATCGAACTTATTGATAATGGTTGTAAGATGAAGGCCTTCAACCTACAAGACAGCTAGACAGATGAGGGTTAGAGAGAGTGAGAAAGCAATAGAGAGGGAGAGAAAGAGAGACAGAGAGAGGGCAAAAGGGCAAGAGTCACTGGGTGATGCATAGTGAATGGCAGTGAACAGCGACAGTGAATGACGGTGCACGGCGACAGTGATGAGACCGAGGATAAGACAAAAAGAGAGAGCAAGATAGTTAGGCAGATGAGATCGAAGATGAGTTAAGGTTTGTATAATCTGAAGAATGAACAAATCACAAGCAATTTCAAACTTCAATCTCCCCAAACAAATCACAAATTCGTGGATCCATATTCGCACAACACGTAAAAGAGTAAAAGACTAAAATCAATGCAGAAATCAATCGCAAAATTATGGAATAATCTGAAGAACGAAAACCTCGTACTTGAATTGAGATCAAACAGTTGTCATCGTGTGAGGAGGGCTGATGAGAGACAAAGAATCTTGTAAAGGAGGGTTGTTGTCATGTGGAGGTGCTAGACGAGTAGGGCAGCCGAGTAGAGGAGATGATTGAGGAGGCTGGAGGGCTGAAGATTGAAGTGAGAGTGTCTGAGTGTATGAGCCTTGCGAGGAGGCCTGAGGCTTTCTTTATATAGCTAGGGTTTATAGCAGACACCATGTGGCTGTGAAATGTGACATAGGTTTAATTACAAAGCAAATTAAATGTCTTTGTACATAACGGCATATCAGGTCCTAAAGCAGTAAAAATTACGGTTTCCCCCAAAATAAAAAATTCTACAATTTAAGTTCCCCCAAATATGAAATCTAAAATTTCAGTTCCTCCAAACATAGCGGGTTAAATGCGTTAAATGGGTTATATATAAACGAATTATCGGTTGACCTATTAACCCGTTTAGTTAAACGAGTTAAGTAGGCATTTTTTTGTGTCGAAAATCTCAACGTAAACCTAACCCGTTTAATTAAACGGGTTAGTCGTATCGACCCATTTAATTAAACGGGTTGAAAATCTTTACCCAAACCCGCCTAATTTCGTGTATGCTTGAGGTCGTTAACTATGTCGGGTCAGCTTTTAACATTCCTAAATTTCCATTCAAGAAAAATAATAAGTTTAATTCAATAAAAATAAATCCAATTCAAATAAATTTAAGAAAAATAAGTTGAAAAGAACGTGCCAATGATTGTATTTAGAGTTGGAAAAGTCTGACACAGAACGATAACCTGATTCGAACCCAACATGAAGTTATTGGGAGAAATACGGACCCGACACGAATCGAACCGATTTCAACCCAAAGTTGACACGATTTGACTATTTAACTTGAAAACATGTTATTTTTCAATTTTGAATAGATCTAAACTATTAGCAAGACTGATATAGAATTGACCTATTTATTAAATAGGTCAACTTGAACCAATCTGTTATCTAACTTTAATTGCATTTGCAACTACAAAAACATCTAGACAAATTATGTTCCCGAGTTTCCACTTATAACTTGGAATTATCCAGAAATAATCTTAGGCATTCTTCCAGAACGTCATTTCTCGTTCTTCCTTGTGATCTTCACTTCCTTTTTTTGACTTTTTGTGTGACGCTCATGCTGTATGAACTTAATACTCCATCCGTCCCAATTTAATTGCTTGTTATCCCTTTTTAGTTGTTCCAAAATATTTGCATAGTTTCTATACATCTATACTGTAATATAAAAGCAATATTGTGATGACATAACTTTTTCAAATTTTCTCATAAATTTGAGATTTTAAACCGTTGGATTATTTGATTATATAATCACAACTGTTGATTTTCAATAAAATAATTACCATCATAATTAAAAATATATAATATCTTTATTTTTTTGGGCAACATAATGATCTCTTAACTACTAAAAACAAAATATATTTTGATATCCTTTCCTAAATTAATAAAAATAATTATCATCATAATATCATTAGATTATTTGATTATATAATCACAACCACCAGATTTTCAATGAAAATAATTACCATCATAATTAAAAGTATATTATTTCTTCACTTTTTTTTTTGTAGTGGAATCTATTAACTACCTAAAAACAAAATATACTTTAGTAACTTTTTCTAAATCACTGAAAATATATATGTACTGAAGTTTATGAATGGTATTAATATTTTAGTGATCCAAGGAAGGAATAAAGTATTAAAGTTTCACTTTTCTTAGTTTAATGGTAAACTCAAAATTAGCCACTTTACATATTATTATCTGTATTATAATATAAAAGCAATGTTATGATGTTATGGCTTTTTCGAATTTTCTCATAAATTTGAGATTTTGAACCGTTGGATTGTTTGATTATATAATCACAACTGTTGGATTTTCAATAAAATAATTACCATCATAATTAAAAATATGTAATATCTTTATTTTTTTTGGCAACAGAATGATCTCTTAACTACCTAAAAACAAAATATATTTTGATATCCTTTCCTAAATCAATAAAAATAATTATCATCATAATATCATTAGATTATTTGATTATATAATCACAACCATTAGATTTTTAATAAAAATAATTACCATCATAATTAAAAGTATATTATTTCTTGACCTTTTTTTGGGTAGTGGAATCTATTAACTACCTAAAAACAAAATATACTTTAATAACTTTTTCTAAATCACTAAAAATATATATGTACTGAAGTTTATGAATGGTATTAATATTTTAGTGATCTAAGGAAGGAATAAAGTATTAAAGTTTCACTTTTCTTATTTTAATGATAAACCCGAAATTAGCCACTTTACATATTATTATTAGATTAAATAGAAGATATGTGAATTAATAGAAGAGCTTGAACTAGACGAAATATTTTTCTTTCCAAACGTTCTTAAAGCGGGATAAGGTGTTTTTCTTCTTATATTTCCTGGTCAGGAAATAAAATTCCTAAAATCACTATTTTTTTTATGAACAAAAATTCGCACAATGATAATTAATTAATGGTAGAAAATGTTCCTTTTAAGAAGTTGATGAAGTTTTTTATTTTTTTAATTTGTAACAAGTATTTCTATACCCATATAATAAGTGAAAAAAATTTATAAGTTTTTAATTGTAATAATTATTTATAAAATATTACAATATGCCAAATAGCAACCATGTCATATACAATATTTTGAGTTTTCTAAATAAAATAATGAATAACTTTTTAAGAAGAAGCAATTACTGATAGGTGCAAATTATGAGAAACTATCAACTAAAATTTCTAATATATAGAAATATACTACAATAAGTTTAGCAAATATTTTTGATAGCAGTCATAATATCTTAATTTCTCTATAATAATTTGAAAATTATGATAGTCTCAAAAATTATCTAACTTATTCATTGTTAAGTACTATTGATTATACACTTCCAATTGCATATTTATGTTGTGAATTTCGCAAGTGCGTGGTTGATCGTTGTAGCAAGTATGGGTATCGATCTTCAGGGATGTGTTACGAAATTAAATCGCTATAAAACTAAATGTGATACGGTTGAATTAAATTATCAAGACTTAGTTAATCAGTAACTAATTATTTCAAAATACTACACTAGAGGATCAATATCAGGAAGAAACTTACCCTATCCATCACCATTAACTTTAATTATGGGTAAATTATACAAAGCAAAATCAAACTTGGATAACGAAACACAAACAGAGAACTTAATAAATAGGAGAGAAATTAAGCTTAACCTCTTCATCTCTAGCTCCCTTTAGCTCTGTCATGCAATGAAAATATGGATCTAAACATATATATGAGCTGAATAGAGAATCCAGTTATCCAAAGAATGATCAGTACCAAAAACTCGAATATAGGCCAGACTGAAGCTCTCTCAATGCACGAAGAATACGAACTTGAATTTGCAACTATCGCTTGATTTTAAATCTTAAAAAATCAAAAATCAGTTCTAGCAAAATTCTGAATCTTGAACCAAATTTTAGAGTTTAAATCTACAATTGGAAACAAGAATGATGGTGATGAAGCACCAGCACGCCAAAAAGGTGGAGTCGGGCTTTTTTGTTTGGGTAGCAAAGCAAAGAAAGAAGAAGGAAAGAAGGGTTGGATATCACGTCCAAGCACATGTGAATTAAGTGAAAGAAAGAAAGAAAAAGAACTGGTCTTAGATGGGGCTGGATTAGGGGTGAAATAGGGCAGTTTAGAAGGGGAATCCAGGTCCCCATAGAAGGTGAAAAACGGGCTCGTACGGGCCAAAGAAAGGAAAAGAAGAAAACTGGCCCTTATGGGAGAGATGAGAAAGAGAGAAGGGAAGTTGGGGCTTTAGGTTGGCTTGGTATTGGATATGCAAATGGACCTCGCAGACTAGGCTGCGGGAAAACAAGGAGGACAGGCATAGTGTGAAGAGAGAGAGAGAAAAAGAGCTGAGAATGGAAGAGGGATGGGTAATTGGGTCACTGTTATTGGGCGGTTCTTCTTTTCTCCATGTGATCCAATATTAATCAGTTGAGCACTATTTATTTTTTCCAATTTTTTTCAATTCCTACAAAATAAATAAAATAATATTAAAATTCTAATTTAATCATTTATTTTTGAGCAAATAATAGATAATGAAGGGTATAAATTAACTCAGATTATAAAAGATTTATTGTTCTTCATAAAGATGCCATGAGTATTTATTATGGAGTTTCGACGATACCATGAAGTAGAATTATCTATCACTCTTATTGCGCCAGTTAGTTGGAAGGAGGAGGTGTATTACTTATGAAACACTGATGTTAGGTACATCAGGTACATAAGATATAATTGTAATCTTCATTATATCATTGTTAATCAAATTATTACTAAGAACTTAATTTTTAATGTAGGTACAAGAAGAAGAATGTGAATTCTTCGTCATTGGCACCACAAATTAACGTATTATCATGTCATTTAGCATGAATTTTAGTTTTATTTTGACTACCTGTAATCTTTGTCATACTTTACATCGTATCATTGATAATTATACATTGTTTTAATTATTGAGTTTCAATAGTTATTCATAAAAGTGCTATGTATTCATATTTTTCAATAAATTTAAGTATCCTTTTATAAATTACAATATTAACTTTGTCTATAATTAACATACATCGATTCTTTGACTATATATATATATATATATATATATATATATATATATATATATATATATAGAGAGAGAGAGAGAGAGAGAGATCTACTGTAATATACACCGTGCAAAGTACAGGTCCATACTAGTATACATAAAATTAATGTTTTTTTTTCCTTATTTGCCCTTTTATAATTAAAAATAATTTATTGAACTTAAGGTATAAACATTTGACCACTATAGCATCAATAATGAATGTATGGCATAGATTCCGCAACCCTCCTCTTCACAAGTTCCAAGAGCTTTATGAAAATAATGCACTTGGAAGTAAAATTTTCTTTTACCAAAGTACAATGGCTATAGCATTAAAGTCAATTTTTTTAATGTACATTTATTTTTAGTCTATTTTTTTAACAAATCTATTTCTTTAGTTAAGGAGTATTGTAGAGAATTTCATATCTTATTGGCTGATTTCTTAAGATCCGTATGTTGTCAACCTATGCGATTAAATTGGGACGAAAAGAGTATTATATTGTTTGCTTTAGAAAAAGTCATCGACTGAGACATGTGAATCTTTAACTTTTTCTTTGGTCCAGGTAATTTTAATCATATTTACTTAATTATCCTTGATTTCCCCTCAAGTCACTATAAATTATTAATAATCTTTTACCCCCTAGCTGTGAAAATGCATAGTTAAGAAGTGTAGTTGTCTCCAAAACAGTGAAAACACATACTAGAGGTTTTGATATAAATTTCTTTCGGTTATAATTTTTGAGGCCTGAAAAATTTCAAATGAGCAAGAGAGAAATATTAAATTATTTTTTTTAAAAATATTTATCAAAGACATAGATGTAAATACCTTTATAATTGTCTTGTAGAAGGGGAAAGAAAAAGGCAAACGCAAAACGTAATCGGCATAGGTGACAATTTGATAGAAGCATTGCTTATTGAGTTAAAAACTTATTCCACATCAAATTTTAATATTTCTAGTGTTTTGAAGTTCTACTCTGTTGAAAGACATTTGAAAGATAAACATAAATAGGATTTTAACTCAGACCTCTTATATCAATCCTCGAAATTATTATAGGGGAAAAACAAGAATTGATTTCCTAGTATCACCCGAAATCTTTGAGCTGAAACAGTTTTTTAATCATTAATAATAAGTTTCATTGAAGTAAGAAAAACGATACGATAAAAGAACCTTTCTTCAAAAAGAGTACAAACTCCCTCGTACTGGCTAATGTAAACAATCAAACATATAAAGACTTCCTGAGAATTAGAAACAGGTGGTGCTCCAAAATTTTACCAATAAAGCTTCCCCTACTTTGAGATAAGACTTGAGTTGCACATTTTCATTGAACATGGTAAATTACATAATCTTACTGAAATGAATAGCAAATTATTCAATAATTTGGTTTGAGTGAATAATATAGGCCCTAGTAACTCTACACAATATTAGGCTAAAACTTAGAAGGTCAACAACATTGTGGGTTCTTGTATCTTAAAGGACGTGCTCTGTGATCGATCAAATTTTCAATGTCAAGGTTAAAGGTGTGAGTAACACTTAACTTTTAGCAAAATATTTATTGGCTTGAACTTAAAGCAAGTTACAAAGTGTACATAGTTTATGAATTATTGTTACTAAGTTACTTTATCGATAATAAAAATTTTGTCTAATCAACCAAAGTTCAAATTCAGTTTGAATCCAAATCAATTAGTTTTGAGAGCAGTGCAATGCTTGAATCATGATTCAAGTTGATAAAAAAATTGTGTCTTTTCTGTTTTTTTTTTTTACTTTTTGGTTTTTTTATGTTATTCTGTTTTTTTAATAAGAAAATATATAATACAAAATAGTTAATAACAATTATTGGATTTGATTATATCATTAAACAGGAGTCCTCAAAATTCGAAACCGACTACAATTCAAATTTGTATACAAAATTAAATGATGAGTATAAATAATCCCAATCTCAAGCCTCAAGGTGTGAGTATGACGGTATCAACCACCCTCAGCAACCTCCGATATAATAATGAAAGCACTCTGATTGGGTGGGCGATTCAACAACACAACACTGGCTAGTCTCTCTCCCCCATCCCTCCCCCCAGAATCCCCAGATCCCTTCTCCTCCTCTCTCCTCTCTCCTTCATCATATGACGTAAAGCAGCAAAAAACGTTCCCTCCCTCCCTCCCTCTTCTGCTTCTCTCTCCCTTTGTATCTACTGCACCTCCCCAGATCTCTCGTCCAATCCCCAGAATGCTTCTTCCGCACTCTTCCATCACTCCTGCTTCTTAGTCCCTCTTCCGCCACCTCTTGGACCCTATTCGAATCCTCTCCGACTTCAATTCACCATGAATCGGACTTTTAGAGATTACAACTCCGCCGCCGCCGGGGGCGCTAGGAGTTTTCCGGTGGTTGCGTCGCACCATCAGCACCGGAGAGGTCATACCCTCACCAGAGACTCCGACGACCCTCTCGATCTCTTCGCCAGAAGTACTCGTCGCAGTGTTTCCCTAACTGCTTCCGATGAGTCCGATGGTTAGATTCAATTTCAGCTTTTTTTGAATTTAGTGCTAGAAACTCTAGTGATTCCTATGTGCGATTTTCCGATTGCTTGTGTTTTAGTGGCATTTGAATTTCGTTGGTTGAATTTGGAAAATTAAGGGTTGGTTTGATTGAGACTGTAGTAATGATGTCAATGATGCAGTGTCACTCAAATTAGGCAAGATTTCGGTTGGGTCGGTGAAAGTACCTGCTCGGAATGGACTGGATGATCTTTTGGCCTCCACTGATGGCGGGAAGCATGATTATGACTGGTAAAGTAAAAGCATGCACTTTTCCAATTTCCTATGCTTTGATTCATGATTTCTATTTTAGTACCTATATGGCACTGAATTCAACTTGATTTGATATGGGCTGTTGCTATTGAACTTCCGAATAAATCGGGATTTAAATTTCAGTTGATCCCTTCTGTCGGTATATCAAACCATCTTTGCGAAGCATCTTTAAACATGATCTTAACGCATATTTATTGAAAAAAATTGCACCGAGGCATCCAGCTAGCTGATGAGATCTTGTTTGATGTAAGTCGTAGTCGAGGCGTGTTGATTGGTAGTTGTCGATCTGAATTATTTGTTTCTTTCCATGTGCTTGTAAGTTAGCTAGCCAATTCGTTAATTTTCATGGTCTGGCCTCAATTCATAGTATTCAACTATTTCAGGCTTCTGACACCACCAGAAACTCCTCTTTGTCCTTCCTCCGAGAGGAGCGAATTTCAAACAAATGTAGCTGCTCCAAGAAACAGCTCTGTTACTAGATCAGCCTCAACGACTAAGCCTTCCAGGGTATCTGCACTTCGTTTGGATTCTGTTCTACATTTTTATTACCTTTTGATTGATAAAATGTTTACTTTGGACATTGGAATTTTGCCGCTTGCCGATAGTATCTGTTTTTGACGTGGTATGAGAACGCTAATATGCGTCAACCCATGATCATCACCCCGGGGGGGGGGGGGGAGATCTGTGCCATGAATATGCAGTTGTGTTGGTTGTGGCTTGTGTAAAGTCTAATTGTTCCTTTCAAACCAGAGGCAAGGGGCCATGGGATCTGTCCAGCATTTTTTTTAAAAGAAAAAATCTATGCTTTGTGGGTTGCAGTCATTGACTACTACGATAACCTGAAAATTATCCGTTAGAATGCAACTCCCTACATATGACTAATGCCACTACATGCTCACTTTATGAAGACAGTGAGTGCCTTATGTGATAAGTTTTGTCATCATTGGAATGATTCAACATTTGTGCTGGTTGATCGCTCGCATAATCAAAATATTATGGTAAATAATGCAAACTCAGGGATTGGGATAACATTGTTGCTAATAAAGGCATGGATATGCATACGCTTGCGTTGGTTATGTCTAGCTAGTGCTGGGGCTGGTTGAGGACTTTGTGAAAAGTATTCGGCTTATTAGTTTCAGGGCTTGACTTTTCTATGAACACTTGTTTTTTTTTTGGGGGGGGGGGGGGGAGCTGTCTAATGTATAGAAGTTTGAAGCACTGAGCTGGGAGGGAAGGCTGGACAGCTATGCCCTTACTTTGGAAATAATTTCTTACCTTGATACACCAAAATGACTTCGTTAGAACATTTTTGGAGTACTTTGCCTAACTTGGGTTATACGTCTGTATCAGCTATCAACTACGCAGTTGGATAACAGTTATTCTTCAAGGCCTGCAAGAAGCAGCTCGGTGACACGCTCTTCTGTATCTTCTATGCTGAGCAATAATTACTCTTCCAATAGATCTTCATCATTTCTCAACACAAGTTCTGCCTCAGTTTCATCTTATATAAGACCGTCCTCACCAAGTACACGTTCATCATCCACTTCTAGACCTTCCACCCCTTCTACTCGTACGACTTCCTCCCGATCTTCGACTCCAGCTAAATCCCGTTCAGCTCCTACAATCTCTTCCAGTGACCGAACTCGTTCATCTCACAGTCCCAGACCTTCTACCCCCAGTTCTAGGCCACAAATACCTGGTAATTTAAGTTTCCCAACAACTCGATCAAATTCTCGTCCATCAACTCCAACTCGGAGAAACCCAGTATCTGCCTCCCCATCAGCACCGAACCTTTCTGTTTCAACTGCACGAGTTCTGTCAAATGGCCGCAGCCAGACATCAATGTCCCTTCCTAGCTCCCCAAGTCCTAGGGTTCGATCACAGCAGCCTGTTATTCCCCCTGATTTTCCACTTGACACACCACCCAATCTGAGGACGGCATTGCCAGATAGACCTGTTTCTGCTGGAAGGTCAAGACCCGGTGCTTCTCTAACATCAAAGGCTAACCCGGAAAGTCCAAGCTCTGTGAATGTGTCAAGAAGACCAGCTTCCCCAGCTACCACTAGGGGAAGGTCTGTCGAACCTCCTCGAAGGGGCTCCCTGCATGCTAGTGGGCATAAAGCTGATGTATCTGAACCGCGGAAATCATCTTATATTTCTGATTCCATGAGGAAACCTGTTAAGACATCCACAACCTCTGAGAATGGTGGTGGTTTTGGAAGATCCATCTCCAAGAAATCACTTGACATGGCTATCAGGCACATGGTATGTATGTTATCTTCTTTGCTGCTTTGTTTCCTAAGCTTGCATTCAATATTTATGCATCATAGCTGCCAGCCTACCATCTTGGGTTGGAACCTGGATACCTTTTTAGAATTTTAATTTAGCTCTTACTTTCCGGACCAACACCTCCCCCTCCCTGCATGGGGGAATTGGCTGGTTATTTCTGACTACCAGGACATCTTCGAGGGCTGTTCTTTATTAATTCCATATGTATTTTTTCTTCTTCTTTGTACATAGGATATAAGAAATGGTTCAGGGGGGACCCGTCCAGTTCCAAGTACCTCGCTGTTCCCTCAGAGTGTTCGATCTGTGCCATCTAAAATCCAGACAGTTCATGGTTCTAGTAGCCCAAAATCGATCAGCAGTAATGGAAGTCCATCAATTAGCAATAATGGTTCCATCTTAGAAAATGGAACATACGCTAATGGGTCCCTGGAAAATGGGAAGAAAGAAGAGAATGGTAGACTTTTCGGAAGATTGACCGAGGTGGATAGCTATGAAAGTACCCGGTATGATGCTCTTCTGCTAAAAGAGGATTTGAAGAACACAACTTGGTTGCACAGTGTGGACGACAAATCTGATCAGTTCTTCATTTTCGAAAATGGGTTTGAGCAGCTGCCTGAACCATTTGGCCTGCCATGATCGGTACCTCCTTCCACATTTTTTATGTCACTTTTGAATTAGTTATACCCAAGTTTATTTGTTGGTGGCTACTTTATTACAAATGTCTCATGTTTTCCTTCATTACTTGAAAAGAAGTAGGAGCTGAGATATATACATCTATTCAATTGTTTTCACAAAGTCGAGTAAAAGTATCCTGGGGGTTTTCAGGCTTCGGAGTTTGTGGATGAAGTAATTGTGAGGCTATGCTGTAATCCTTGGTTTCTCCCATCGAAAATAAATATAGAGCTGTATATTTGATTCTTTTTGTATGATGTTTATAATAGATCTTCCTACTATGTGTGTGTATGTTTCAAGCATGTCACTACCTGAATCAAAACATTACACTTTACACAAGGCATAAGAGCGAAGCATTAAACTGCTGCTAACACCACCACCACTACTTCGTAGAAGGTTTTGGATGGGCCCGTTTTGCCAAAACCTTTGCTTTGTGTCATGTGTTGGGTTTTATGGCCCAAAATCTCGAGTATCGGCACGGGGAGCCCATGCTGCACAGACACGGGCGTGCCAAGACGAAGAGCCGAAGACGAGAGGGACAGAAAATTGGCACGGGGGTGCCGTGCCATATGGCACGGCCGTGCCATGTGACACGGGGTGACCGTGCCACGGGGCACGGTCGTGCCACGTGTCTTTTCGGCGCCTCTTTCGGATGCGGCTAGGGTTTCTGTCTTCAAGGAGGACTCCTCTGCGGCGGCTAGGGTTTTTCCAAGAAGGGGAAAAACCTATTCTTCAGGCCCTATAAAAGGAGGGTCAAGCCTAGGTTTCAAAACACTTCAGTACTCATAAACACATTGAGAGGTAAAAGTCGTTTGTGAGAGATTACAATAGAGATATTGTAATTCTGCTCTTTGATCGAATCACTGAGGTGATTGTGATCGTGGTGTACTTTCCTGCTCATAGTGAATTGTTCTGGTGCTGTCGCCGCCCGTGGTTTTCTCCCGTTTTGGGTTTCCACGTAAATCTTGTGTGTCGCTGTTTTTTCCTATCGCTTCCGCTATTATTACCGCTCTAATTTCCTAACAAGTGGTATCAGAGCTCTGGTTATAGGATGTCTTCTATCATGAGGGTAGATATTCAGAAATTCGATTGGGAGATTAGTTTTAATCTCTGGAAGGTGCAGATGAGAGCAGTTCTCATTCAGCACGGGTTGTGGAAGGTTCTGAAGGGACCTCATGTCAAACCCGAGAAGACAACAGATGAGCAATGGGCTGAAGAATAGAAGAAGCGACGTGGGTTGTTGACGGAGGACGAATGGGAGGAACTGGAGCTGAAAGCGGTTTCAGCCATATAGTTGTGCTTGGCACCACATGTCTTGCGAGAGGTGCTTGATAAGACAACTGCGGTGGATCTTTGGGCTCGACTGGAGGAACTCTACATGACGAAGAGTCTCGCCAACAAGATCCGTTTGAATGAAAGGTTGTATACCTTTCGTATGGCTGAAGGTACCCCTGTCCAAAAGCATTTGAATGAGTTTAACTCTATTCTTGTTGACTTGGAGAGTCTAGATGTGAAAGTTGAGGATGAGGATAAGGCTATTTTGCTTGTTGTGTCGTTACCCCCTTCTTATAACACTTTAAGGAGATTATGCTATATAGTAATTCTAATACTATATCATTTGAAGATGTTAAGTCAAACCTGTTGTCTAAAGAGAAGTTTGATCTTGACATTCATGATTCTGCTGAAGGATTAGCAGTAAGGGGTACAGCAACTGAAAAGGGGAACGGTAATAAGAGTAAGAACCGTTCTAAGTCTAAAAATCCTCATGCTGGTAAGACCTGCAATTACTGTGGTAAATTGGGCCATATTATTGCTAACTGCTGGAAACTGCAAAAGAAGAAGGAGAAAGAGGAAGATAATTCTCAGGAGCCTGCTGAAACTTCATTTGCTGAATCTGATTCTGATGGGGACGTTCTGTTTGCTACCTCTACTGAAGGGGGGAGCGGTTCTGATTGGATTCTTGATTCTGGGTGTACCTATCATATGTGTCCTCACAAGGACTGGTTTTCAACATATGATCCAGTTGATTCAACTGTAGTTCACATGGGCAATAATGCCCAGTGTAATGTAACTGGAATTGGTACTGTTAAAATCAAGACTCATGATGGCGCTGTCAGGACCTTATCGAATGTTCGTCATGTTCCTGACTTGAAGCGTAACCTCATCTCGTTGGGTACCCTTGAATCCAAAGGGTGCAAATATTCAGCTGAAGGTGGAGTTCTTGAAGGTCTCAAAGGGCAGTAGGATTCTGCTGAAGGGTTTGAGGCAAGGGGGCCTCTATGTCTTGCAGGCATCTACTGTGACAGGTTATATGAAGGAAAGTTCATATAAATCATCTTCTAGAGCTAAGTTCAAGCATTGCTTGAACTCAGTTGGTATTCGCAGTTTTTGAGGGCCCTGCGGGGCATAGCCCCATAGGGGGCATCACCCTTAGGGGTGAGACGATGGCGACGGAAAGTTGAAGATTGGAGATTTTGGTCCAAGGTGGAGATTGTTGGGTTTTATGCCCAAAATCTCGAGTATCGGCACGGGGAGCCCATGCTGCACAGACACGGGCGTGCCAAGACGAAGAGCCGAAGACGAGAGGGACAGAAAATTGGCACGGGGGTGCCGTGCCATATGGCACGGCCGTGCCATGTGACACGGGGTGACCGTGCCACGGGGCACGGTCGTGCCACGTGTCTTTTCGCCGCCTCTTTCGGATGCGGCTAGGGTTTCTGTCTTCAAGGAGGACTCCTCTGCGGCGGCTAGGGTTTTTCCAAGAAGGGGAAAAAACCCTATTCTTCAGGCCCTATAAAAGGAGGGTCAAGCCTAGGTTTCAAAACACTTCAGTACTCATAAACACATTGAGAGGTAAAAGTCGTTTGTGAGAGATTACAATAGAGAGATTGTAATTCTGCTCTTTGATCGAATCACTGAGGTGATTTTGATCGTGGTGTACTTTCCTGCTCATAGTGAATTGTTCTGGTGCTGTCGCCGCCCGTGGTTTTCTCCCGTTTTGGGTTTCCACGTAAATCTTGTGTGTCGCTGTTTTGTTCCTGTTATTCTGGTTTGAATTTCTGAATATCTGTTTTATCCTATCGCTTCCGCTATTATTACCGCTCTAATTTCCTAACATCATGAAGTAAAGGGACTGTGCCATACAAAGTTGTACGACTTGACTTCTACAGAAGTATCACATAAAATTTCATAAGATGGTCTCATGAAGGTCTTCGCATCTTCTTTTGGTTCCAACATCTCTGGTGTATCTTCACATGTTTGATAGCAGTGGTCGAATTGCATATGTTGTGATGGAATCGACAGCATGTCACAAGTTGTATTGGAGTAGAATTTACATCACAAATCACAGTGGAAAAGAGTTGGATAGTTAATTAGCCTTGGAGGATACAGGATAACCCTAAAGAGAAGATGGGTTTTGACTAAATTAATCACGCTTAAATTAGTACTTAGAATCTTGCTTGGGTTCGGGGAATAAATGATTCTGATGAATGTAGATACTGACAACCTGATGTCGTGTGACAAAATGACAAAAAGAAGGCAAGTTGATGTTGGGCCAAAGTGCAGTGCAGCACATGATGCAGCATGACTCTGAAAAAGCATCGAAATTTGAAGTTGGAAATGCACGTGCAAGCCATGTGAGTTGTCATCGTGAAGGGAAACAAGAGGAGAAGAATCCATCCATCTGCCTGCCCTGTGGGAACTCAGCAAGTTACCGTCTCTTATTTCTTCCCGCAAGGAATTAGATGGGATGCTGATTTTAAGAGAAATTTTGGACACCCATCTAATCGTTATCTACTTTTTTTTCCCCCCGAAAAAATGTTTGATTGTTATTTAGACTAGAATTTTCTACAAAGCGTACTTATAAAATCTAAATTCAAATTTTTTAATTCGAATTAACAGCTCCATAAAATAAGAGTTGTGAGGTTGTGGATTGGAACAAATAGGTTGGTTAAAGTCGAGTAGACGGGAAATAACCGGAGGAGTAATTAAGTTGAGCCAATCATGCTCGCACTCGATTGGAAGCTTGTCCAGTCTGTAAAGTTTAGGTTCAGATTCGAGGTTGAATGCATACTGCGCGGCTTGGAGTTTGGCTTGTTATTGGGGGAGGGGGGTTGGCTCAAAAAGCTTCCAAATTCAACTCTACAACTAAGGGCCTATTCTTTTCGTAGGTAAATTGGGAGTGGTAAAATTGTGAAGTAGGTTGTGATGGGTTGAAGTAGGTTGAGGTGGGTTGAAGTGGGTTGAATTTTTTTATGTAATAAATTAAACTTAGTTAAAATAGTGAAAATGAGTTGAAATAGGTTAAAGTGGGTTGAAGTGGGTTGAGGTTGGTATTTTTGAATTGACCCACGAAAAGAACAGGTTCCAAATCTAAATTTAAGATATTTTTTCCCCCTTGGATTCAAGAAATAAGGGTTTTGGTGTAAAATTTTGTTTATTTTAATGCTAATTTTCTACTGTTAATTCACACAAGTTGACAATCGCCGGGGAGGGGACAAATAAACTCAAATGAGCCAAATCGAGTCAAAACCAAATTAATATTTCTTAAACTCGACTCGAGCTCATTGTAACTTGAGCCTGGATGAAGCTTTGATTGAGCCAAGTTTGAGGATTTAACGGCCTAGCTTAGTTTCATTACAATCCTAAGTACGACAAAATTTGTGTGACAACCCTATATGAATTTTTTTTTTTTGGCTATACATTATGAAAATGAAGACACAACTATTTAAGACATTTTGCCATAATTGGCAATCATATTTGTTATTTTTTTAAAATTGTGGCAAACCATGCAGTCTAGTGTAAAAGAATCAGAATCATCTCCATGCAATTTTTGAAGAAGTTTTGGTCTTCCAACGAGGAACGACTTGAAACAGTGGGCTACATATTCTTTATCATATGGGAAGGGCTGTAAAATTGGCGCGTATTCGGGTTCACTCAATTTTCAGTCCAACTAAATTAACTGCTTTAAAATCCAATGCCAGGGATTGGGTAAAGATCCAGGATCCAGATACTCATGTGCCCCAGCCAAATGGCCTTTTCTCACAAGAAGATGAATGAGGGATTTTCTTTTTTATTATTTTTTTTTATATAAGGTGTGGAATTGGAGCAGGCTTATAAAGGGTATAAGATAGAGCAAATTTGACTCGATTTAGAACCTGTTTGGTAAACAACTGTTAGATATAAACTATTAGTTTGAATTAATTACTTATATTAGCTATTTGAATTAATTATTTGCAGAATAACTATTTGAGTAACATATTGTGCTTATAGTGGCATAGAGACGAGGAAGAATAAGGACAAAAGTTGCGATTTGGGGCTTTATAAATGCATTGAGTGTAAAGCAAAATAGGTAGAGAGAAATAGCAACGCAAAGTCTCTTCAGTGGTTTAGCTTATTAGTTGCATTAGATCCCCTTATATCATAGAATTAATATTTCTTGGGTACTTTAAAAGCCTCATATGCTGTGTTTGATAGTACCACCCATGTCAAATTCATGACCAATAATTCACTCCTTGATATGGCTAGTCGGTTGGTTGTGCCATCTGATAAGATGGAGGGTTCCCAGCTCACTATGTATGAGCTGACTTATGGTGACTTTTGATCTCCTTCCATGATTCTATATATTGAGCATTTGTTGCGGGCATTTGTTAACATAACATTTGTGCAGCGAATGTGGTATTTTGGTTGTCTTTTTGCTACCGTTAAGAGCCACTTCTAGGCATTCTTTAGTTCATCTATTCCACATCTTAGTGAGAAATTGTTGAGAGAATTTTTTGTATTGATCTCATTGACCTGTCATGTCATTTGAGATCTGAGAAGGAATTGATGAGGAAATCTTATTCATCTCATATGGGGAAACTGGGCCCATAATTATATTAACACACGAATTAGGATTTACAAAAATTATTTACATATTTGTCATAAAATATCCTCTATTACGTCCCTCAATCTAGATGGAGGATCCACAGATAGATTGGACTTACGAAATAAAAAATGCTATACAGTAAGAGCCTTAATAAAGATATCTGTCAGCTGGAGATGAGTGGGAACATAGGTGATAACAAGATCACTATGTGGAACACGCTCACAAACGTAACAAAATGGCAGTCCACCTTGATGTGCTTGCCTTGATCAGGAAGAATGGGATTAGCAGTAACATAAGTGGCGGAGTTATTATCGTGGAGAACCTTGATAGGTTCACATAGGAGAATGCCAAACTCAGTAAGAACATACCGAATCCAAAGTGTCTAAATAACAATATGGGCTTTTGCCCTATATTCAACTTCTTTAGAGGATTTGGGAACTGTGAGCTGCTGCCTAGAGTGCTAGGAGATCAAATTAGGACCCTGAAAAATGGGATAACCAGTTGTAGATCAAGAGCTATCTCCGCAGTTTGCCCAATCAATATCAGAGTAGGCAAGGATGATAGAAAGATTGCTTGTGCGCTTTAATGTACGATCATGATCGTCTCGACTCTACAAGCAACAGAAAATATGTTGCACCATAGAGAGATGAGTAATACGAGGGTCATGCATAAACTGAGAAAAAACATTCACTGCAGAAGATATATTCAGTCTACTGAGAGTCAAGTATTGTTAGGCCCCAACCATACTTTGATATTCAGTAGGATCAGATAATAAGTCCCCATGCATCAGTAAGTGACAACATGATCTTGGAAGGAAGTGGAGTGCGGATGGGCTTGAATTTGTGAATAACGAATTTTATAAGGAGATCTTGAAGATATTTAGATTGAGAGAGAAAGAGCAAATTAGGAGTCCGCACAACCTGAACCCTCCAAAAAATAGTGAAGGTCATCAAGATCCTTTATTGGACATTGAATGGAGAAAAGATATATGATGTGGTGCAAAGGAGGGGGTGCTGCTCGTGAAGATGATATCATTACATATAAGAGCAAGATAAGAATGTCAGAAGAGTGGCACAGAATAAACTTAGAGGAGTCAATGTGACTACAAGTGAAGCCCAAGGAAAGGAGATAACGACTGAACTTGTGGCACTGGGCTCGTGGAGCCTGTTTCAAACTATAAAGGGAGTTGGTCAACTTACACACATGACATGGGTAATCAGGATGAACAAAACTGCATGTAATCTTCTTCATGCAAATTGCTATGAAAGAAGGTATTTTTCACATGAAGTTGCCTAATGATTCAGCAATGAGTAATATCAAGAGATAGAACAATATAGATGGTGGTTGGCTTCACTACAGGACTAAATGTTTCGGTATAATCAAGCCCAGCAAGTTGATCAAGGCGTTTGACAACCAAACGTGCCTTCCTGCACTCAATAGACCTATGAGGATTATATTTAATATGATAAACCCACTTAATTACAACTTAGCAAATTCATGTTATCATGATAAGGAAAAAAATGCTAGGTGTCATTTTGGATAACTGCATTAAACTCTTCTGTCATCGCTATTTGCCAATTTTATCTTTTAATGCTTGGAAAAAAGAAGAAGATTTTGATTCTGTGTAATATGCAGTCAAGAACAAAAACTGACGAGTTTTAAGAGATTGTAATTCTGGATAAGGAAAGACATCTTCATAAAATAAGACAGGATAATTGATAAACACTACTTGTAGTATGATCGAGACATTGATACCCTTTGAAATGTGATGCATAGCTAAAAAAATGTAATGTTCGGACCATAGTTCTAACTTATGCTGATTATTAAAGATAGTGGGAAAGCACCCATACCCAAAAACTTGCAAAAAAGTATAGTCAGGAGTTTTATGAAAAAGTTTTCATAAGGGA
This sequence comes from Carnegiea gigantea, assembly GCA_029747015.1. NCBI lineage: Eukaryota > Viridiplantae > Streptophyta > Magnoliopsida > Caryophyllales > Cactaceae > Carnegiea > Carnegiea gigantea. Next base: position 38,703 of record JAKOGI010002381.1, read on the forward strand.
AGTGACCATCCAAGAGAGGAGTAGGAAGCCGGTTGATTATAAAAGTGGCAGTATGAGCAGTATCGACCTAGAACTATGTAAGTAAATGTGCATCAAGTAGAAAAGTGTCCATCATTTCTATAATATGATGATACTTCCTTTTAGCAACTCTGTTTTGCTCTGGAGTTCTGGGTCATGATTTTTGAAAATAAATTTCATATTGAGCAAAGTGGGCCTTAAAAGATTCATTATCAAATTCTTTCCCACCATCACTCTTAAACATTTAAATTTTATGGTCAAACATTGTTTTAGCTAGCTTTTGAAAGGCACATAAATGCTCAAACACTTTAGATTTGTGTTTCATAGGATAAATCCACGTGAACCGTCTACAATCATCGACAACCACAACATAATAGTGAAAATTTAAATTTAAAAGTATATAGGTGATTATCACACATCAGAATGCACTAAATGAAAAGGGATTCCATAGCGGGTTTAACATGATTAAAGGGTCAACGATGAGCTTTGCCCAACTTACAGGAGACACATTTATCACTAGAGTTAGAAGCTGAAGGAACAAAATTCTTACGGCTAAGAGTATCTAAGACATGAGTCCCGCAATGACCTAGAGGACGATGCCAGACATCCCCAGATGCATGCACTACTGGTACCCTGGATAAGGGTGGTACCGTCGCGTTGTCCTTAATTTGCACAGAGGAAGAATCAAAACCAACTTCATAGTTATTATCTTTGCATAATCATTGAACAGAAAGTAACTTATATTTCAAGTGTGGCACATGTAAAATATTTTTAAGAGAAATAGGCAAGGCAGAAGTTGGTAAATGCACTTGGCCAATATGACGAATATGCAAACGATTCCCATTACCAACAATAATTGAATCTGGCCTAGCATAAGGGAGTTTAACAGAACGTATACCTTCCATAGGAGTCATGTGAGATAAGACGGCAGAGTTAGGATACTAGGGAGCTTCGTTGGCTTTAATGGACCGAATGGCAGTAAGCGCATTCTATCCTGAGTGGAGTTGGCTTATGCAACAAGGAAATACCAAGGACACTAAGGAGTAATGCGATCTGGAGCAAAGCAAAGTTGGCAAACAAGTTGGAAAAGGGAGGGGGGAGGGGGACACAATTTTTTTTTTTTTAGGTGCAGGGGGAGGGGCACACATTAGCACATACATTTGGGGAAGAACTGATGGTAGTAACTAAAGTATCAAAAGTGGCAAGACTAATACAAGGACTAGAACTAGAGAACATACCTAAAGCAGTTGAAACTTGCCCTCCAAAAGTGGAAGACTAAGATTGATGTTGTGCCCCACCACCACCATTATTTCCATACCCTCAAGCACGGCTACCATGGTTTCTATTAGGGCGACCACCAGGTCAATTATTACCACGGCCATGCTCATGGTTAGTGGAGCTAGCATTGCTTGAGTTCCAAACATTACAGTTATTGCGAGTATTGCTAGTACTAACAGAGGAAGTGGTTAACATGGTTAGAGCCTGATAAGAAGAACCCGAAAGAGATGAAGACTTACACATTTGAATAACCCAAGGCTCACACATAATAAGTTTGGTGCAGCGTTCATCAATGGTGAAGTTTCCACCAAAATTTGTTGCAGCTGTCATAAAAACTTCATATTGATCATCCAAATAGTAGACTAACGTTTGGTCAGAAAGTCGGGAGTTTATAGCAACAAGTGAATCAGCGATATTTTTAATTTTCCCCCCGAAAAAGAGTCGATAGATTGGGATGTTTGTTTTTTTAAATTAGTGAATTTTGTTGTAACTCAGAGTTTTGGCAAGACTAACGGTAAGAAATTATTTATGAAGATGATCCCAAATCTAATGGGAATGAACTAAATCTCTTGCCTCCACAAGCATATCACTTGAAATAGCAGCAAGGAGAAAGGAGTGAAGCATTTGGTCAACGCGTAGCTATTCGATAAAAAATGGATTAAGCAGTTGGCCTCATTGCATCATAGATGGTAGCAGGTTGGACCCATCAACAAGGTCGAGCAAATTATAAGAAATCAAGAACGTCGTGAATTGGATGTGCCAATTCAAGTAATCATCAATGGAAAGCAACGACACGGTAATGAAGTTTGTGATGTTAATGTATTGGGGATACTCGACAAAGTAGATGCAAGGTGAAGAGATGAGCTCAATAGCCACCAAGATGCATGGTCTGGAGTTGTGACAGAATGTTGTCAAGGGCAAAAGGTGGCTCAAGTTTGCAGGATCGATACTCAAAGAAACTCGAAGACAAGGATGAAGCCCAGGGTAGTCAGTATGAAGGAGCCTGCGATGGATGCGTGGAGACTGCAGAAGCAACCGGCGGTGGGACTGAGCAAAGGATCATCAGAGGGCTGATGGGCATGACTGGAGCGGTAAAGGGTGAGAAAGATTTCACGATAGCATCATCATCGAAGGGGTTCGGACTTTGGGGTATTGTCGACATGGCAGAAAACTGTGAAGGCCAGATTGGAGTATTAGATTTCGTGGCATCAGTGGAGACGATGGTAGCCTCAGGACCGAAGCAAGACGACAGTGGAATGGGACGCAGAGATGCCATACTTTCCAGCGAGTCAAGCGACTGCGGTTTTAATATGTGCGCGAAGGAGAAGAAAACGGCTAGCTAGGGTTTGTGTCTAAAATTTATTTTATTTATTTATATATCTATTTTTTGGAAATTTTAATGCTCTCATAACATGAGAAGGAACTAATAAAGAAAACTAGCTCACCTCAACTTGGGAGCCTGGGTCCATATTTATATTAATTCACAAATAAGGGTTTATAAAAATTATTTACATATTTGTCATACAATATCCTCTGTTAAGATCTTTTATCTCTCTTTCTTTGTTCCATTGTTCCTTGTATACTCTTGAGCTTGTTTTATACTCTCACGACTATAGTGGATTTTGTACCGCCCTTGTCGGCTGTTGCTTTTCCCGATTTGGATTTCCTTATTAAATTTTGTGTGCATCATTCTGTTTTGATCTTGTTTTTTGTTTCCCCTTTGAATATCCATATTTTCTTGCCTTCGCATGTACTACACTCGATTTAGTTTTATTATTATTTCATAACAAGAAGAGAGGAGGCGAAGATTAAAACTGTCATGTTTTAGTAACATTATAGCATGTTTTAGTTAGCATTTTTTGTCCTGTCACCTGTGGACCTTAAACATAAAAATTAAAGAAGAAGAGGATATGCTAGCAATTATGTTAAACTTAAATTGGACTAATTAGAAAATTTTTAAAATTCAGATGGACAATGTTGTCAAATACTCATTTTCTCTATATTGAATAGGTTGAACAAGTTTAAATTCGGGCCAAACTTGAATTCAAACAATAGAATTTGGGGGTATGTCAAGACTTAAACTTTGCATAAAAACTTGATTCTTCTAGATCGGAACAAATTCAGATAATCGGGTTATACAAAATTTACTACCCGTGAATACGTAATATGCTTGATCACATCCTAAAATAAGTATTAGACGATGAAAGAGCATCAAGCAAGGTTTAACCATCAACTTGATGATAACTTCTTCTAGTAGAAATCTTATTCAAAACCGGTAGTTGAGCTACTAGTTCTCAGAGTCAATAGCTAGATTAATTGACATGTTATTCAAGCTACTCAATGAAAATTTGCTTCCCTCACGAAATTTGATATTCCTAAACATTATGATTCTGACTTTTGAGGTTTAGTACTTCTTTTTGGTTGCCAATCTGACCTTAATAGGTTGAGGGACTCTTTAGCCAAAACTCTTAAACATGGAATATATATTAAGACTCTAGATGATGTTGATACACAGGTGGTTTGGTTCAGATGAATTCAATTCGAGTTATTTTCACTTTTTAAAAAAAAAAAGTTTCACTTCGAGTTTAGATCTTGTTAGGTTATTTTCAACTTGGGTTGATCTTATATAGATGATTGCTTAGTCCAATAAACTAATCTTATTGCAAAGAAATGTAGGTTTAGAAGTTCATTAACTGCGTGCATTTTATTTTGAAGGTTAAGATTATCCAGATCACTTGATCAACGGTTATAAACATCCTCACCTCCAAAAATGACTCGTGCATCAGTCAAAATAATTTTTCTTTTGATGATGATGATGATGATGATGATGATGATGATTATTATTATTATTATTATTATTATTATTATTATTATTATTATTATTATAATATTGACAAGTTGGCACAGAAAAATGATTGGGTATGAACTGGTTACTGGGTGCAGGTAAGAATACGGGTTGAAGCATCCCTGGCATTTGAGGTCAGTAGATAATTAGATATGTTCTTCCAAAGAATGCCAACCCAGAAACACCAGACAAGAGGCTTGAAGACAATCTTGCTGCTCTTTTCAGGACAAGATATTGAAAACAAATTAGAGATTCAAAAACTCAACAACTATAAGTGTACTTAAAACATATCAATGTTTCTCTCCTTGTTTTTGTACATGGTGGCTAAAAGAATCAGCAAGCCTCCTTTTACAACTTCCTTCGTCAACATCTATAATTGGCTATCTTGATTGTATTTTTCAGTCTTTCAAGGTAAATTATACAATAGTCCCGAATTTGTATAGCAATGTGAACTGTGTGTGTTAAGTCGTTTTAAATAAGTATTTGTACGTTGTGCAAATGAGTATTTTATAATAAACATTTTTATGGTGTATAGATGAGCACTTATGTGGAGTATAAATGAACATTTTGGTTTCTTCATGTATCTCACACCATAAATGCGGACAAGACCTCATTTTAAGGAAGAAAGGCATTCTTATCTAATATTTGGTTTGCATCTCTAGAATATTTTATTCATTTTTTAATATTATATTGTTTCCTTTTTTTACATTCCATTATTTTTAAGGAAACGTAGTACTACTGTTTGTTATTTTATATTTAATCAGCATCTATCTAATTTTTACCAACACAGGTTGATTCAAGTGATTTAGCACTTGTTCTCCTTAAGCAAGATCTCGAATTTGAGTCTTGTGAATGAAGAAAATCTATAATTTGAGAGTTATATCCTTTATTAGGTTAACAGTTGCTTTACTCTAGTGAAATAGAGGATTCAAAACCAAAAAAAAAAAAAAAAAAAGCATCTATCTAATCTTTAAATGAGCAATTATAAAGCTTAAAATCGAGCATTCTACTAATTGTTTTTACATATCCTTAATTAATTGTTTTATTTTTTGCTCTTTTTTTAACAATGGTATGTCCTAAATTTTGAAGATAGAGGGGGTTTGAAAAAATTGATTCTTCTCATCTTCTGCTTTGATTCATACTTCTAATAGCTAATTGGTATACAATTCTACTGAGTCCCTAAATTTTTGTTCTACTTTCAGTCTGTCCTTCTAATATTAGAATTTCTTCGTAAGATTTAACTAGGTGTGAGTCATAAGGGTGAAAATCTCTAGATTGAATGGCGGCCTTCCGAATTTACGTTGTGAAAGAAAATAAATTCTAGTACATCGATCAACATTGATTTTTGTAATTTGACAAAGAAGTAGTCCAAAAGTTTTAGAAAATCATTTTTTTTTTTTACTTCCCTTTGATTTGATTTTGCTTAGTTGCATGTTGACCATCACCTAAAATACTTTTGAAATGACGACTTTGTTAATATTGCTATTGTGAAGCTGCAAATAAGATGGTGCTATGTACCCAAAAACAAGTTTTTCCAAAATTTTTGGACTATCTTAGGGCATTCCTAGCTTGAGTTCCAATTTTTGAAACTCAAGTCCGCCACGTCAGCAGGAGTTCCACTTGCATTCCATTCAATTTTTCACCCATTGGAACTCATTTCACGACAATTAAATTAAATATTTATCATGGATCCCACAATTAAACATAATTTATTACTTATTATGTTGTCAATTTGGGGGGTATTGTGGCGGTTATTGTTGGGATTAATGTGGCGATTTTTGTACGTGGTGGTGGGCAATGTTACCAATTCGGGTGCCATGGGGGGAAGGTTTGAACTATTTTCGGGTCTACATTGTGACTCGTCCCCGATAAGTAGGTGCATGAATGATTGTGTATTATCGGGTCCATTTTAAGTTCACCTACATTGTAGTCAACAATTTTTCAATTTAAACCACTCAATTCAATTTCAACTAATTCAAAAAATAAAATTTTCTATTACAAATTCAAAACAAGTTAAAGAATACTAAATTAACATTTATATTAGTTAAAACTATGCATTTAAACATTTAAATTGTTTTAAACTAAATGAACATACCCAAGCATACTAATTAACTTAACATTTAACAAAACATGTTCAAATTAAATCTACACATCAAAGGCATGGATTAAATGTAAATTTAATTTCCAAGATTCAATGTCAAATTAAACATCAATTTAATTTCCAAGTACAATTTCATACAAACACCTAAATTAAATTACAATTTACAAACATTGTACCAAGCTCTAAAACATGTGTGAATAATATTATTGGCAACAATTAAATCCAACATCATATTTTAAATATATTAATTAAACATACCAAACTTTTAATTCAACTTGAACGTACCAAAGTTAATAAATCACAAATATTAACTGAAACATACTAACTTAATATGCCAAAGTTAATAAATCAAATTAATGAAAATTTCAAATTTTCAGTTTTTCACATTTTGATTTCTATCAACTTAATTCATGAAAACTTCATACTTCACTTACACATATGCAATTTCACACATTTTAATTTCTATCAAATTAATGAAAATTTTGGATTTGCGCACATACGATTAACAATAAAGAAATTCTTTAAACATATTAAATAAAACATCTAAGAACATAAATATATTCTAACAATTAAAAATTAAACACATTACATAAGCTTCTTTAAACTAATCATGTGATTTAACATGTTATCATATTAATTAAAACATACTAACTTAACTTTTAATTCAACATGATTGTACCAAAGTTAATAAATCAAAAATATTAAAAAACATACTAACTTAACATACCGAAGTTAATAAATCAAATTAATGAAAATTTCAAATTTTCACTTTTTCACATTTTGATTTTTATCAACTTAATTCATGAAAACTTCATACTTCACTTACACATATTCAATTTCTCACATTTTAATTTCTATCAAATTAATGAAAATTTTAGATTTGTAAACAAACGATTAACAATAAAGAAATTCTTTAAACATATTAAACAAAACATCTAAGAACATAAATATATTCTAACAATTAAAAATTAAACACATTACATAAGTTTCTTTAAACTAATCTGTGATTTTTGCAGCAGAGAAGGACAAAAAAAAGGTTTGCGGGACGGAACTGTGCAGAGTTCCATCCCCCGTTCTATGACACGCGTGTAGCGGGCTGAAGCCAACACGTGTCACACGCTGGCCTAGACCCTAGCACGTATGCACAGGCTGCGGATGCCCTTATTTGACTACTAGCTAGTAAGTCATTGTCAAATAGGACGCTAACACTTGCGCTAAGGTCAAAGGGTGGGTGTCAACGGGTGGATACGGGTGGGACCATGGCACAGAACGTGATCCATCGATGATCCAAGCAACCATTTTATATGATGATGATGATTGGCCAATTGCTGAGATGGAATGCGAGTCAACGAGAAAGCATGGAAACTCGAAGCTTCACTCGCCAATTTCTATGCCCTTTCTTTTTTTTTTCCTAATAATAAGGTTCTTTTTTCTTCCCCTGTTGGGTTTGAAAACCTGGCTTGGCTTATGCTAATAAGCAAGGCAAAATAGCCCCACGTACATATGCCGGAAGTCAACTGCCATTTTGTTTTCATTGCATAGATTTGAAGCCTAGTAATGGTGTAAAAAAAAAAAAAAGATAAAAGTAGCAACACAGGTTGATTCAAGTGATTTGGTGCTTATTTTCCTTAAATAAGGTCTCAGGTTCGAGTTTTGTGAAAGGAAAAGATCTGTAATAGGAGAGCTCTGTCCTTCATTGGGCCAATAATAGTTGCCCAACTCCAATAAAGTAGAGGATTAAAAAAAAAGGGAATAAAAAGTCGTTTTAAATGGTTGATGATTATAATCAATGAGATTTGTCTTAAACAATAGGAACGTTCTTTTTCCATGGATGAGAAGAAGATTTAAGTTCTATTGTGTGCAATAGTATAAATACTTGTGTTAGAACAGAAGTAAAACTTTAACCTGAAATATTTCTTTTTAAAAAATGAAAATGGGATCGGAAAAAGTTCTTTTAACTTTTAAAACATGTCTTACATTCATTGGTAAATCATTTTCATCCAAATTGTCAAAGTATTTATAATTAATGATAAAAAGAAGGGTTTGGATGCTGACAATTTTATCTTTATATTATGCACGAAAATAATCTGATTTTTAAACTTGGCTCAATATGTCGACCACTGGAGGCTTTTTTTTTTTGGGGGGGGGTTCAATATATCAATTTTAAGTCAATAACACTCTGACTAGCTAGTTTGATTGTATGATAGCCTATTCATCATATGGGAGTGATGGTGCTGAAAAGTTGGGTGAACATGCGCCATGCATGTGTATTATATAATTTTTCACCTTTAAATAGATACGTAAAAGTGTCTGCAACTCGATGCAATTATAAACAAAAACAAATACCCCAAAATTTTAAAATGGTGACTCAGTGTAAAATATTTATATAATTTTCTCTAAGTTCTTCCTGTTTTCTTGTTGTTCCTTTCAATTCTTTTATTTCTTTCGAATAACATATTAAGTTCTTCCAAATTCTTTTAGCTTCTTTAAAACACCTTCCGATTAATTCAATTTCTTTCAATATCTTCCCATTTTCTTAAAATAACTAACGAATTTTTTTCCCCAGTGGCGAAGAACATGTGTTATTTTCTTTTTTCCAAAATATGTTCCATTAACAGGTAAGCAAAAATAAATTTAGTTCAACAAAATTAGCTTCATTTACTTCATTTTAACTAAAATAAATTCAGTATAGTTTACATGAACAAAAATAAATTAAGAATCCAACCTTCATTTGTGTAGTTCCAATAAAAATAAGTTAACTTTTATTAAGAGATGTTCAATAAATTCAGTTAAAACATGATTTTACTAACACAAAACTTGACGTAGTTGGGCCATAAGACGCAGTACAAGTTTCTTATCTTCTTTTTCCCCTGGTAATCTTCTGCGTAACAAGCATAATCCATTGATAGCGGATTAAAACATAAGTTTATATCGTACATTTGAGAGTATATTATCTACAGTGCACATATACAAATATATATTCAAAAAAATAACAAATATGCATAAAAAATATATACATAAGATGTAAAAGTATATAGTCCTGGGTCTATGTAATAAACTGCCAACTAAAACATTACATATATAAAAGTATAATTTAAATAAATAAGTGATGAGATATATCTTGCTATGAGACACTTAAATCATTTAATGTGTTATGTGTTAAAATCATCAAATTTCAATTGTTGCATGTAATTATGACATGTAAAGTTTCAATGTTCACGAACGGGTACACATGACCTTATGCTCAAATCGACTTTATTCGTGATTACGTAAAATGTGCATAATTTTATAATAGCAAAGAGATTTATATTTAATATTCTTTATAAAGGTAATACTTTTCCATTATTCAATTATACGTTTTTTGTAAATTTAATGTGGGATAATATAATATGTAAATTAAAAGAAGATGTTAAGAAGTTTTTTATTGCAAAATTATTTAATAGTTCTGCTAAATAGAAAGAGAATGAAAAGAAGAGAAGGTGAGAAATGCGAGGAGGCCTGTGTACTCTGCACCCTGCACGGCCACAGTGTACTGACTGGTCTCCAACTCACTACTCTCTAGTCTCTACTCACTATTCTTGTCTTTTCCAGTCCCCATTTTCTGTATCAGAATTTACAGCTGTGCAAAACAACCTCCTGCACAAGAACAACTACAACAGGAAGAAGACGAAGCAGAAAAAGAAGAAAAGGTGCCATCTTTCATGGCTTAAACCCCATTTTGAGGCATTGCCGTTGGCTTCACGCATAAGCTTCAGCTTCGGTTAGAAGTAGGCAAGAAAATCAGAGAGAAATTGGGGAGAAGAAAGGCCGCAGCTTTGTGGAGAAATCAAATGGGGGTGGGAAATCAATAACAACACCCCCAGCTTACGTGTTTGTGAAGATCGGTTGTTGGGAAGACGTTCAATTTCATTCAGTTACTCCATCATACTCAAACCCTCCTCTTCTTCCTTCTTCTCTTTTGGCTTCTCCCCTCAACCTTAATTAGCTTCTGCACTTTGCATTTCTCTCTCTCTCTCTCTCAATGCAGCTTCAGGTATACTCTTTCTCCCTCTCTCTCTGACATGTGGGTCACTCAGTTTCACAGTCCTTCAATTGCCCTGAGGCATGTATTTGTTTGTGCTCTGCTCTAAGTCTTTACCGTCCTAATACATAGTTATATTCATCTCATGAACTGGGGTTGCCCTTCATTTGTCTTTTCTCTTTGAAAATCAGTGGTTTGGGATTTAGAAATTCATGGATCTGTGGGATCATTGACGAATGAAGAATGAAGCTCTGTGGTTGATTTAGTAGGATATTTTAGTGGAGTGTTTTAAGTTAAATGTGAAGGAAAATGGAACAATGATGGCTGGTCTTATTTTCATGCATCTGCAGCTACACTTCCCCCCCTTTGGCTGGTCTTATGTGTCCTCATCATGATGATTTGCATTTTATTTTTTTTGATTTTTCAGATGTATGATTTAATGATTAATAATTGTTTTCGGATCAGAAAGTGGTCTTTTTCTTCATCTAACCTCGGACACCTTAGTGGCTCTCCTTTTCTTTTTCTGAAAGAAAGGCTATGCCTTTTTGCTTTACCCTTTCTAACATAAGTCATTACCAGATGTAACTTTATGTCTGAATATCCTTATGTTTGTGAAGTTTAGATTGAAATGCTTGCTGCTTTTCTTAGGCTCCGTTTACACCTTGAAAAATTTGGTTTAGAGAAAATCACAAAGAAAAAAAAAAAATAGAGGAAAATTAGGTGATAAAATTGTGAGAAATAAGTGATAAAATTTTCCCCATAAAATTGTGAGGAAAGTTTGGAAAAAGTTTCCAAAAGAATTCACGATCTCCTCCAACCTCATGATTCAAGTAATTTATTAACATTCAAATTTCTCATCCAAATTTTTTTAATTTTCTCATCAATTCAAACAAGATAAAAAACTCACTTTCTTCCTACTTTTTCCTTCATATTTTTTTTCTTTCAACTTTTCTTTTCATCAAATTTTGTAAGAACCAAATGGAGCCTTAAAGTGTGGTAAGAAATAACTTCGTTGTGTTTTTTTTTTTTTTTTTTGGGCGTCTTCGTTGCTACTTGTGTTCTTGCTTTGACATGAGATTTGCCTTCTATTGGGGAATAATATTACTCACCATGATAACTTTCTTAATAGATACAATAACAGACAATATTATTGTATTTATGGATATTGTTATTTTACTGTGGAATATTAATATTTCTAAAATAGGGAAAACTACTAATAGTTATCTTTTGCTCAACAAATTTGAGTTCAAGCCCTTTTCATACGGGCATGCAAATGCATGAACTATATACATATTTGATATTTGCATTTCTGGTATAAAAAGAGTTTGAACTCTAGTAAATTGAAGAGGAGGAACCTCATAGTAGTTTTCCCCCTAGAATATTCTCTAATACCAGCCTCTTTCCACCCAAAATCGGAATGGGCTTGGGTTATGGACGTATAATCTAGAATTTGACAAATGTCTTTCCTTTTTTTTAACTTCTTTAGTCTTTTTATTTTTTTCAAAGGTTGGCTTTGAAATTTCTTTTATGATTGGAACTAAAATTTGATGAATGCCATTGATAAAAGCTCTTGTTTCCAATGCCAGGTATGCTAAACAATTACTTTGACTGGATTCATACTGGGGGGCATCAAACCACTCAATTTCCTATGAAGCTCCTCTGTCTTTTGAAGTTTCTGCCTCTCTTCCTACTTATTCTTCCACCTTCAGCTTATGCTACCCTCGAAATTGACAAACGAGCTTTGCTTCAATTTGCTTCTATTGTGCCTCATGGCCGGAAACTAAATTGGCGCGCTTCTACCCCAATATGCACCTCTTGGGTTGGAATTACCTGCAGCTCAGATAACTCTGGTGTAACTGCAGTTAGACTACCCGGGGTTGGACTCAAAGGTCCAATCCCGAATAATACCCTTGGAAGACTCGATAAGCTCATGATTCTTAGCCTCCGATCCAATGACCTGACAGGGAGTTTTCCACCTGATGTGTTGTCACTTCCTTCCCTTCAGTATGTGTTTCTTCAACACAATGACTTGTCGGGCAACATACCGTCTTCTTTGTCACCTCAGCTTGTCACTTTGGATCTCTCTTTCAACTCATTTGAGGGAAGCATTCCATTGTCCATTCAGAATTTGACACATCTAACTAGATTGTACCTTCAGAACAACTCTCTTACTGGCCCTATCCCTAAACTGAATGTTCATAGCCTTAAACAGCTGAATTTGAGCAACAACCATCTTAATGGATCTATTCCATCAGCAATCAGGGGCTTCCCCAATTCCTCATTCGAAGGAAACACCGGATTGTGTGGGCCGCCACTCAACCAGTGCCCTGGAGTTTCTCCGGCTCCTTCTCCTTCGCCTTCTCAAGCGCAAGCTCCTTCTCCTTCTCCTTCTCCTTATCAAGCTCCTTCTCCTTCTCCTTCCTCTGTGTATGTAGCCCCACTGGCCCCTATTGCTCATCACGCAGGAAGCACTAAGAAAAGACTGAACAAAGCGACTGTCATTGCCATTGCAGTAGGGGGATCTGTGGTGCTGTCCCTTCTGCTTCTGATGGTACTCGTATGTTGTTTGAAGAAAAAGAGTGATGAAGGAACCAGTGCACTTAAGGGCAAGGGTTTTAGTAGGGGAAGGACTGAAAAGCCTAAGGAACAGTTTAGCAGTGGAGTCCAAGAAGCCGAGAAGAACAAGTTGGTATTCTTTGGAGATTGTTCTTCTAATTTTGATCTCGAGGATCTTTTGAGGGCTTCTGCTGAAGTGCTGGGGAAAGGAAACTATGGCACAACTTATAAGGCCATTTTAGAGGATGGAACAACAGTTGTTGTCAAGAGACTGAAGGAAGTTGTAGTGGGGAGGAGAGAGTTTGAGCAGCAGATGGAGATGATTGGAAAGCTCGGTCGGCACGCTAATGTTGTTCCTCTTCGAGCTTATTACTATTCTAAGGACGAAAAACTTCTCGTTTATGACTATATGACTAAAGGCAGCCTATTTGCCCGTTTGCATGGTATGCTTTATTTATCTGTATCATTGTTGTTGTATTTAAGTTCTATTGTGGATTTTACTTTGCTTATTTAGCAAGTTGTGCACATTCAGGAAGTAAGGGTGATGAGAAACCACCACTAGACTGGGAATCAAGGGTAAAGATCTTGCTGGGAGCTGCCAAGGGAATTGCTTACATCCATTCAGCTGGAGGTAGTAGGTTCACTCATGGCAATGTTAAGTCATCGAATCTTCTGCTCTCTGAGGACCTTAGTGGGTGTGTCTCAGATTTTGGCCTAGCTCCCCTCATGAGCTTTCCTTCCATCCCTCCGAGAACTGCAGGATACCGTGCACCAGAGACCATTGGGACCAGAAAATTTACCCAAAAGTCCGATGTTTACTCCTTTGGTGTCGTCCTCCTTGAAGTACTAACAGGTAAGACTCCAGTGCAATCACCTGGGTGTGATGATGTGGTTGATCTCCCTAGGTGGGTTCAATCTGTTCTTCGAGAGGAGTGGACAGCAGAAGTATTTGACGTGGATTTAATGAGCAATCAGAATATTGAGGAGGAGTTGGTTCAAATGCTTCAGATTGCCATGGCTTGTGTTTCGAAGTTGCCTGATAGGAGACCTGACATGGGAGAAGTGGTAAGGATGATTGAAGAAATCAGACAGTCGGATTCCTCGAATAGGTCATCCCCAGAGGGTGAGGGGTCTGAGGCTAAGCCCTAGGAGGCCTAGACACAGTTATGATAGAACATAAGGGCTAGACCATATCAATTCGTTTGTGTTTGGAATTTTTATTTTCATTAATTCTGAGAAAGAGGAGATCAGATGATTGACAAAGGACTACACACAGCTCAAATCTTAGTAGTTTCTCTGGATGACGAGGTCTCGGAGCTGTTTAATTATTCTTTTAGGGCCACAGGTTAGATTAGAAACTCAAACATGTTTTCATTTGTTTTTCATGTCTTTAAGAATTTGCAATAGGAGTATTGTCTATTGTAGCTGCATTGGCCCTCGGCCCTTGTGATTCCATTACTTGGTATTGGCATGTTTGTGTTTAAAACTGGCCAAGCCAAACACTGCTGAAAGTTAAAATTGTGCACTATAGTGAATGTTTGCATTGAGTTGAAGCAATTTAAGCATATGTTGTGCCATTTGAATGAATTTGTCATAAAATTCTCTGATTGGGATTGATAAGCTTGTCCATGCCCTATCCCATCACTTTGAGAGTCCATGGAGGACAGGCGAGGTTTTTTTTGGAAGGGGGGGGGGGGAAGGGGCAGGGGGGAATATCAGCTATCAGACTCACAAACTGAGATAGTAAAGTGAATTTGATACTAAGGGGTAATAAAATTATGAAGTGATTGTTTTATGTAAGAGACGTGAAACCCAGAAGAATTTCAAGGGTGGACGATAAGATGATTAGGTGATGTGAACTAAGAAAAAGTCTGATATTGCGAGAGTCAAAAGATTAACACTTTCCACTATAGGATTCAGGAAAGCAAGTCTTCAGCCAACTTGAACCCAAATACAACAACGACTCTCTTCATCAGGTCATTCAACAATGTTGCTTAACAAACGCAACTGTACCAGAAATCCTGGTTGGCTACGAGCCGACGACCACTACCATCATCATCATCCGATGCAAATCCTGTTGAAATAAGATAATGAAATTCAAATGTATATACCTCTAGTCTACAGTCTACATCAAATCTCTCACAGCTTAAAATCACGTCACAAGAATAATAGTAATTTTTTAAGTGCCCACGCACACACACATCCACTCCGGAACATTAGAATCAGTAGCTGCTTATGTATTTAAGGAATTTCAACTGTGTAGTCTCAAGATCCATTGCAAATTATCTCTATTCCGCACAAAACATAAAAGTAAGATTGAACGCATTTTACCCCTAGCCCTAGGTAAATCATATCAGATTGTTGTTAATGTTGTTTGCAGTCCTCACACCCACCAGGGAAAAAACATGGTGGGATTCCCGAAAAGGCCGTAAACCTTCTAACCTCTTTTGACTATGAACCTTCCCTCCTTCTGCGAGCCTACAATATGCTTCAGATTTACAGCAGAGAATCTGAAGAATGCTCGTTGACTAAATCAGCACCACTGACATATCCTGCAACAAAAGAAATAAGCCTAAAAGGGGCACCAGTCAAAGGAGCATCTGTAAGAGGCACATCATCCTCCTTCTTCCCTTGGCCTTGGCCTGCTTCATTGGTAGAAGGTGGAGGTTGTGCTTCAAGATCCTCTTTCTGGGCTCCATTTTCATCTAATGGTATCTGAAATATTTCTCCAGACACAGTGGTCTCTGAAGAATGCCGAGCTATATTATTAGCATGATCCAAGTCTGCATCATGCTGGTGCTGCTCCATGATTGGGAATTTTTCAGAATGCTGGGCAGCCTTTGCTGCTGAAGAGGAAATATCATCGTAGGATGTGGATGTAGAATCTCGAACAGTAGCATAATCGGGTATCACTACTGAAGCAACATCACCTGTCTTCCGCGAGCCAAGCTCCATGTACAACTCATTCATCTGAAACATAAGATCAAATTAATAAGAAAACACCAGTAGTGGGGCTAAAAATCAAACACAGAGATAACCGAAGTTACCTATTCTCTGCCACAACAAAGATTCAACCCCCCACGGGGCAAAAGCGGCAGGAACACAGAGAGAGAGAGAGAGAGAGAGAGAGAGAGAGAGAGACGTGTGCGCGCGCGCGCACACACACACACACAGGGGGAGAGAGAGAGAGAGGACAAGTTGTCAGGTCCAGCTATGCATCTGGCGCATTAGTTGGGATTGTCAAACTTAGCTTGTCCATACAGTCATGAAGTAGTTATTACCTTTTCAACCAGTTCTGCATTTTCAGTCACCAATTTCTCAATCAATGCACAAGCAGTTTCTATCTGAGCATTCAAGTCCTCTTTCACAGGGGAATCCTGCATCAGAAATTCAAACTCATCAGTCACATTTACTAGGTGCTGCAAGACCCTGAGAGACTTGATCTACTCCTATCTGTATGCTTTAAGATGAAATCCTCACAATGTCAGCTTTCTGAGATCATGTTCACCAACATAATTGATATCACCTCGCACCTTGGACCCACTACATATGGCCAACCTTCTTTTTAATTTTTTTTTTTTTGGGGGGGGGGGGGGGGGAACTGGGGGAAGGGGGGAAGGTTTGAAAAGTTGATCAATGTCTCTGACAGACAAGAATGCTTCAGGGCTCAGGAAGAGACTGGGTTAAAATATAAACAGCAGCTTAAAAAGGCAATGTAAAGATGGAAATTCAAAAAAATTAAAAACAAAATTACAAACGGGAGGTATGACCCAAATTGCATCACATGTTAAGAACCACGATATTAGGTATCCAGTACAATAAATGGCATATGCTTAGGCACACATGACATCAATGGGATTGAAGAAATAAGATAGAAAGAACATACCTTTTGTGCATCCATTGATGACGGTGTGGAACCCAAGCTCGTTTCAAGATCCCTAATCCGTGACTGTAACGTTGATATGTTGCCTAACAACTGCCTGTTTTCTTGTGAGATACTGTCTTTAGCTCCTTCCAACTCTACCACCTGCCAGGCTTTGTTTTTAACTTTAGCATCAGAGCAAAATAGGGAAAATGGGGACTCAAAGAACTTATATCCCATACAAATATCAATCGTTGTCATAAATGCCCTAAATGTGAACATGGAATGTGCAGCTAGATTTTCTAGCTTCTCCGAGAATGTAAAAGAAAAAAGCCAAAAAGATAAAAGTATCAAAGCATGACTACTTGGAAAAAATCCAACTGATCTTATATATCCATAGTGAATGAAACAGGAGAAAGAAACCAACTGAAATTCATTTTGCTAACTTAAGTAAAACACTTCCTCATCTGGCAAAAGATGGATTAAAACTATGACATTCTTATAAATGATCCTTCTGCATTTTGTCTTTTCAAGTAGAAGTGATGTATCACATTATGATTTCTGAGAATAAGATCCTACCAAGCCCTCACCAAAGTCACCAAGAAGGATATTTCCTCAGGTAGCTCTAAGTCTCACTTTACTTATTTCACATGCTCAACATATATGCAGACCACAGACTAAGCACCAACTACCAGCTCACAGCTATGCCAGACGCAATATGAGGCATTGAGGAAGAAGGCTGGCAACCGCATAACAGCAAAGAAAAGACCAGAGACTTCTTTCAATTAGGTTTGTTTCCCAGTTCCCTTGCAAGGGCAATATATAACGGTCATGCTTGGAACAAAAACTCCTCAATACAGTCATAGCTGGCACTCAACAGGTCACCTTTTCTGAATTAAATCATTAATTCTTCTTTGCCCTTTTCTTTTTTTTTGGGGGGGAGGTGGGGGGAGGTGTAAAGCTCAGTTGGTGAAGCACTAAACTTTTCACTTCCCGGACTCAAACTCGAACCCCCTCCTGAGATCATTCACCAGTTGTAACCCCACCCCCCCCCCCAAAAAAAAAAAAAAAAAAAAACACTATAATGAATGCACAGGACATTGCTTGCTCATTCAATGTCAACAGACTCCTTGAATTTTCAGGAAAGCCTGTCCATCTAGTCTGTAGAGGTCAACTCACAGGAAGTTACCCAATCTTGTTCATGGTCCTGTCAATGAAGTATCTAGCTAGAGGAAGTTGGGAAATACTTTCCCAATCAGGCACACCCTAAGAAATAGAGTGGCTCTCACTACAGTTCTATTCATCCTTGATAAAACCTCTTTAAAATGTCAGTTAAAAGCCTTTCCCTCAGCACATGGAGATGCATTTTGACCTTCAACGGAGATGCATGGAGCCAAACCCCCCCCCCCCAAAAAAAAGTGTAGAGGCCCCCCTTTTGAGTTCTCACAATTGCAATGCTCCCCCCCCCCCCCCCAAAAAAAAAAAAAAAAACCGACTTCTTTCTAAGGTAGATCTTGCTACTATATCAAACCCTTACTCGATTCCAAAGAGTGATCTTCCTTTCTTAACACTTTCAATTACAAGCCACGACAGATCTGAGCTATAAACGTACGAACATTCAATGAATCTCATTATACCAATCTACACTACTGAAGGAACAAACTGCAGAACAACATACCATAAACGTCAAGCATACCTGCATTCGCAATCTATTGTTTTCATTGTCCAGGGCAGCAATCATCTCCTTCCTTGAGTTCTGCAAATTTTTAGGAGTAATGCTGTTAGCTTCTCATCCTTCAAACAAATATTAAAAAACAAAAAGTGAGCTGCAGTTGAAATGGGGAAACGAATACATCAAGTTGGCAACTCTAGTGATGTAGAGAATTCTACGCTCAAATAACTCAGCTCATTGATATCTGAAAAACTATGATGTGATGAACTCCAAAGCTACAGCTATCTACCCAGCTTGGAAAACAAGAACAAAATATTACGTAAACATGCATTCCAATATCGTAACCTAAAAACAATACTTACCTATAGATTATCCTAATAAGGTTTAAAATATCATTAATAATATGAAAAATACTAGCGACATTGCACGATATTAGAAACCTCATAGGAGTAAAAAAAAAATATCCCAAAACACATTTTCCGACTTCAGTTTCACACATTTTGAGCTGACAATCAAGGAACATCAGCAAGTTGGCTTCGAAATCGGAAACAAGAGAAAACTTCCAAATAACAAAATCAAGATCATCATATATTCAAGTACCAATTACAGCTACTTGCAACTCAATGATGAGAAGTTAGTTAGTTACCTCCTTTTCAACCAAGAGAACTTTCTTGTTTTCAATATGTCTGACCTTTTCCAGCAAATCCCTCTAGTAAAGATGATCACTAATGAGTAATACATTCAAATTCCTCCACTAATGATAGTTACACAAGAACTACCTGCTAAGGTAAAAACACAAAGAGAAGAACATATGCAGATGCCGGAGGACTGAAGCAAGAATTTGTTTATATCAGACAATGCATAATTCTCACCTTTTCAAAATTCAAAGAAGCCTGCTCCTGCAATAATTGACTGATTCTCTGTTCCAGGATTACCTGTAGGTGACATTATATTTGAGCACTGGCAACTTATCAAACCAAACTATAACCCCCAGACTACTACCTAGGGTTGGGTTTTAATTGCATCGTTTCGATTTTTTCTTTTTGTTGAAGGGGAGGGGATTATGCAATCTCAATCCTACAGTCTACCAATGAATCGCCAAGAAGCTATTTACATTGGACCCATTGACTGCAAACAACGAAAAGAAGCACAAATCGCTCAGGACTAAAGAATGATTCTAGTCTCCACAAGGCAGCAATTTACTAGATGAAACTAATAAGAGATGGCAAATGTAAGCAACAAGAGATGCAGTTTCCTTTACTGTAAGGAAAAGCGAACTTATCAATTTTTAAGTTTATTGTTCACATTTGATCCCACTCCCACTTAACAAATTCAATACCTGTCTTTGCATGTATGAATCCTTCTCGTACAGTAATTGCTTGACCATGTCTCTTAGCCTAGCCTTTTTAAAACCCCAAAAAAAAAAAATGTCATTAATGAAATGCGAGAATTGAGATACAATGACAACCAGAAACATTTAAATTTTCAGGATATGCTAACTCATATTACTAATCTCACCTCTTCAAGCAACCAGTTGTGTTTTCCGTCATCAGCAGAAAGAGACTGCCAAATGGACATTTGGATAATGAAGATACATTAGATGGGAAGTCCATATTTCATCATGAACAAAACTGCATGACCTTTTGTGTCAAACACATTTAATCTGGATAGGTTAAGAAACAAAGTGATCACAGAGAGGGTAGATGTGACACCTATAGAGGATAAGGGGAAGACTTATATGGTTAGGACATATGATGAGGGATATAGAAGCAAGCACCAACAAAAAGGTGTGGAAGGATCAACATTTTGGAGTGTAAGAGAGGTAGAGGAAGATCAAAGAAGAACCAAAAAAGGTTATTAAACTAGATATTGCCCAAATGCAACTTACTAAGGACATAGCATTACCTTGTATATGGAGCTCCAAAACTAGGGCTGTGAGGTAAACTTGCTCTTTATCATCCCTTTGTCATCTAAGCACTCAGTAATCATCCCTTAATACCTAGTATGCATTTTTGCACATATATACTTCTGAAATCAGATCCCTTTGCAATCCCTCTTGTATTCCTTTCAGTGGTACCAATTGCAAACTTATGTTGTTTATTTTGATGCTCGTTCGTGGCTTAGACTTCACTTTAAAATGTCGGATTGGAATGTTCCTATTGATAATATTTTGCAACATTTTAGTAGTATATGTGTGTCTCTGGCTTGATCTTATTCCAACCTTCCCTGCATCACTCGATTGCTTTTCTAGAAAGTGTTTTAATTCGTCATAAGGATCCGTTTCTGCAAAAATTTCATGGGTCATTACAATTTACAAATCAGCCTCTATGCTAGATGTGAGGTGGTCTACATTCACATAGTTAGTGTTACTGTTGTAGTTAATCTCCCACCAGATGCCAAGCATTATCATTATGTGCCTCATATGTGAAGCCACTAGATATAAGAGGGGAGTTGCCCCCTTTAATGAATAACCTATGTGAAGTAAGGGCCTTATAGCTTGGAGAAGCCAGAAGAATCCATTCCAATGCACTAGTTACATTGGTAAGGACATGCAGGGATCATCACCCAATTGGAACATAAGAGATGGCAACAAAGATAGAAACTGGAGAAAGGTCATGGCTCAAAACCCTCCTCGACCAGGATTTGCTACAATTTAGGATTTACAATTTACAGTATGGACCTCAAATGAGGACCCATTTTAACCTATTTAATGTCTTTTCTGATTCTAACACATACATGTTTTCTGGTACTAGGTTCACATGCGTAATTTCTGTAACACCTTTCCTATTTTTACTTATTGGGGAATGGGGGCTCAACTTATGTTTGTTTCCTTACCATATTCCCTTATATTCATTACTCTACCAGCTTATT
This sequence comes from Carnegiea gigantea, assembly GCA_029747015.1. Lineage (NCBI taxonomy): Eukaryota > Viridiplantae > Streptophyta > Magnoliopsida > Caryophyllales > Cactaceae > Carnegiea > Carnegiea gigantea. Next base: position 59,927 of record JAKOGI010002381.1, read on the forward strand.
CTTATATGATTTGACTTCTTCCACTCTTAAAGAAATTTGTTATTTTTTAAACTTCCCTACCTGTACAACTCAATAGAAGTTTTATTGCATTCCTTGTCCAGCACTCCAGCTTCATTTTCATTTCATTTCCAGAATACTTTGGAAGTTCTCCAAACATTTTCAGAGTATTTTTCTAATTCTATATCATGCCAACAATGTTATGTTTATAGTACCAGGATTCTTATTTAGATAGAACAAACACTACTAGAGCAAGTTACTACTATAGTACTATCCATAGACAAAGAGTGAAATTGTATATACCAATGCTAGCATGAGGTTGTGCAAAGCATTGACTATCAACATACAACATGGCAACAACATGCTGATGCTTTTCGGCTTACTAGCGTCAAAGTGGTTCAGATATACATATAAATGGAACATACTCTTATTCCGGTAGCGACCAAAGAGGTGTATCCTATGTTTGGTTTACTACTACAAGTTCTTCGGCTAGAAATTTCAGTGCCATCCTCATTTTAAGCAAGGTTGATGAGACACAGAGTCGTCCAAACAAGGAAAACTTTGCGAAAAAATATCTTAATCCAGCTCAAGATTACCTCTAACATACTACAGCATACCATTATTCTAGTATCTTTCATGAGGCTTTTGCAAAGAGCAGGGTAAAGGGGTAAAATGCAACAGGAATGGCGCAAAGATTTTCTCCTTGGACCCCTGATTTAAAAGGTATTCATGAATGCATCCGAACATCCAAACTATAACCTAAGAAAAATAGAAACCAAGTAATTTAGATTATTACTGTTTAACCAATCATCAACCAACGAATGTGTAAACAAATTTGTTGAGAAGAGTTCCGCACCATCACTCACACCTTGCAGGATCATTACAAACATATAGGCACAAATACAATCATGATCGACATACATAGATACATACATACATCCAACTCACAGATCCATCAATCCAATCTTTCTAAAGAACAAGGGCAACTAAAATGCCGTTGCTAGCACTAACTATACTCATCAGGAAGAGAACTTACACCATTGGTAGTTTCAGCATTACGCTCCCCTTTGTCCTCAATGGATTCAAGAGACTGATTCAGCAAATCCTGCTCCCGAGAACTTGTGTTACCAGCATTGGACGCAGCATCTTCAGCTGCTGATTTCACTTGCAGCTTGTTCTTCTTCTTCTTGTTTTTCTTCTTCTTTTTCTCGTCCTCCATTTTGCTTTCCACCAATAAAAAGTCGATCCCAAACCCTAGTCACCAAAAACCCAGAAACCCAGCTGCAAAATGCCCCAGAAATTGCCGATTTCAACGATTTCGTTCAATGTCATCCAAAAAGAAACCGACTTTTACATCCCCCATTTGGAAAATAAAAGCGAATCCCTGAAAAGAGTAACCGGAAAACTTCCAGACTCGAATTGAGCTAACAATTAGAGCTCACGGGTAACCCTAGGGCTAGGCAAATGGCATTTGATCATAAATTGAAGCTGATGGAGAGAGATTTGAGATCGGAATTGATACCCTTTTTTCGGGGCAATGGAAAAGAAATGCAATGTAACAGGGGATTGTGAGAAGAAGAAGAAGAACAGAGAGGAGAGAGAGATCGAAAATTTGCAGATTGCGGCGAGGAAGTGCTGAGTGCTTCCTGCAACGTATCACTGATTGTTCTAGAAACGACGTCGTGGCTTCAGTTGGGTCATTGATCCAGAGAGCGAGAGAGAGAGAGAGAGAGAGAGAGAGAGAGGAAGAACCGAGCGAGGATGTTGCAGTCTTTGTCCGCTCAACGTCCCTCTGTTTCATTTTGTACTTTTGTTTTATTTTGAATTTAATCTCATTTTCTTTTCCTCTTTTTGAGGTCATAATGTATGAACTTTGGATAATAAAAGCAACTTTTACAAGTAAATGTTCAACGACAGATCAAAGTAGTCTTAAGTATCATGAATTTTCAATCACTATTTTCAGTTTTTTTGTTATAAGATGGTCTCATGAATATTATTTGGGATGGATTGTTTATTGATTTACCATCATTTTTATATAACAATAAGTAAACATCTGGCTTTTTTAATAGCTCAGAGTTAGGGAATGTGTTGAAATAAATTTTGGATGATTAATAAACCAATAAAAAGTAATGAATTAGAGTTTGTCTTGCAGTGATTAAATAGAATTTGTTCATTGTTTAACATATATAAAAGCTAATGCGAAACTCAACCCATTGCAAATTGGTATTACGGTACAATTCCACCCATATTTGTGAATAGAGTTAAGCTAGTTTAAGGTTCAAATAACATAACATTCAATATACATAAAATAAATGAAACAATGACAAAAGGGGAGGTAACATATTATAGCATCCCTAGTGCATGATCCATTTTTTAGATCACCAAGTGAAGCTCTTCCTTCTACATTATCATATGATTCAAATTTTTAAATCCATTTTCTTCATCTCTACAATGGAAAGACCACAACTTTGGATCATTAAAAAAAAATAAATTGTAATGGACCTTTTTTACAACATACAACCCCTTTTTTAACCACATTAATATTTTTTTATCGAAAAAAAGAAATCAAGAAGGTACAAAAGATTTAAAAAGTTGGACCGCAAGACAGACGGTGGAAGCCTTCTGACTTGCATGTCCAAGCATGTGAAACTCTGGTTGCGGCATCACATGTGGAACACGGGCTTCAGTCCTAAATGCGAGACACTGACTGCAAGTGCTCTCAGATAAATCTCAAAATATTCAAATTTTTAATAATTATAAATCAGTTATAATCCTTCAGCTTGATTAATACAACGACCAATGTAATATATTAAACTCATTTGAGAGAAAAAATATTATGCATGCTTCTTATCATATAGTAACATAACATATACAATATTGTAAATGTTTGTATTATTAACACGATTAGGGGTGAGGTCAGAGCTTGCATTGAAGAGGTCATAAATTGGACTAAATAATTTTGGGGGCAAAAATATTAAAATTCACTTCAATTTTACTCGACTGATAACACCATATGAATAGTAAATAACAGATGTATGAAAGTTCAAGGGGAGTTGTAACTAGATTTGACAAAACTGACCCGAGATTCGATAGAAACCCGAACTGAACGACTCGGACCCCATATCGGACCTGACACATGAAATAGGCTCTCCCGAAAGTGGACCCGAAACTCGAAGTGATCCGGACTGAACCATATCTAACCCGGAATTTTCTACAAAACTGCTTATTTTTACATGACAAGCGTATTGAACCAAAAATCGGTTGACTCGAACCGAAGTTGACCTGACCCAAATCGAACCGACACGAAATGTCACTTAACCTGAAACATGACCCGATCCAAACTTAAGTACCGGAACCAAATGACTCATTTATCAGGTTTAACTGTAACCGCCTTCGATCCAATTAGTGCTTTGCCCATAATCACAATCCAACATTGTCATCTATAGGAATAATGTAATTAGGGGTGTTCAAAAATATCCGTCACTAATACCTGAATTGAAAATGCGCTACCCTGTCTGAAATCTCGGGTACCCAAACCAAAATATTGGAAAATTTTGGTTTGGTTACCCGAACTAATATTTTTTTCGGGTTATTGGTTCGAGTACGATTCCGGCTGTTTGAGGATTCAGTTACTCGAAAATATGAATTTTTTTTAACTTTTTCGAAACTTTTTTGATATTATCAATTCCTAAAGACTATGTAAGTCAAATATTCTCAAATCCCAAAGAAGACAAGTATTTTGACTTCATTGCGTTGTTTTGTTTGAATGGGTTGGATATAAATATAATGTTAGCAAGTTTATGCCTTATGAAGGTGTGGACTAAAAATATTAATGGTAGTAAAATATTGGTGATATTGTCATATTGTATAATAATTTCAAGTGCAACTTGGCGCAATACGACAATGTTTTATAGCATAAACAGAAATAATTATATTATGGATACAACAAAATTATTAGGCAAAGTAAAAAAAAAAATTTTAGAAAAAATGGGTTATTGGTTAATTGAAAACGCGAATTGAAATTATCGTGTAGTTGAATTTTGATTACTAAAATATTTCGGTTCTGATACCGTTCACCGTTTTGCCGACTCGAAATTTCAGATACTTGAACCGGAATCCCTTTTAATTTGGGTACCTGAACCATGAACACTTCTAAATGTAATATATTGATCTATGCTGAATAATCATGAGAGAATGCGGATTTAACAAAGAGCTTCGTCTCTTCTTTTCTAAGATGGTGTCAGAACTTTGAAGCAGAGAAATCTACTCGAAATACTATTCAATTCAAACGGGGTTGGACCAAATTCAGCAGCCATTCCACAATCCACACCACTTTTTAGATTGCATGGGAAAATTATAGGCACTTCCCGTTAATTTGTCTTACCAAGCAGTGTTCTTTTCCAATTACGCTATCTAGGGATGAGCGGGATCGGGTGTCCGATCTAATTTTCAGGAACCGGTACCGGTCCCCGTTGTACCAGGTCCAGAAATTTTGGAACCGGTACCGGTCCCGGTTGGACCAGTTCCGAAATTTCTGATCCCGGTCCCGGAACCGGTTGGGAAGTTCCAAGACCGGGTACCCGGTTGGTTTTCAGCCTGTTTTTGCATCTTGTGAGTTGTAATTCCGGCGAGAGAGAGTCGACAGTCGAGACAGAGAGAGACAGCAAAGAAATAGAGGATGGACAGTGCACGGCAGCCGACAGTCAAACGTCGATGGGGTCCAGCTAGAGAGAGACTCCAACGAGAGAGAGAGAATCTGGCGACAGAGAGAGAGAGAGAGAGAGACTCCGGTGACAGGGAGAGAGAGCACGGAGAGGAGATCAGGAAAGGGGCAAGGGAGAGCGCTGCTTGAGAGGGCTAGGGTTTCTTTCGGGTGAGGCACGAGGCTGGGCAAGTCACAAATCACAATATATATGTGATTTTTTTTTTTAAAATTAAACAGGGACCACCGGGTAATCGGGTACCGGTTCCGGTTTCCACTTTTTAGTACCCAGAACCGGAACCGGTTGTAACCGGTTCCTTTTTTCCGGAACCGGTGCCGGGTCTGGAACCACCGGATCCAAACCGGTTACGGATCTGAAACCGAATACCCGATTTTTTTGCTCATCCCTAACGCTATCTTTCCATGGAGCGGCCTGTGGTTTGTGAACCTCATATCCTAGGTAATTGGCCTCAGTGTTGTTGCTCTTAGCTAGCAATGGACCCTCTCTCTCCTACCTCTCATAGTCCCACCTCTCTCTTCTAGCCCCTACAAATTCAACGCCTCATAAAAGATGGTTTTATTACATCATATATTGACAATAAAAATTAACCTTATATTTTTCCCCAACTTTTTGATGTTCTTAGACGTTATTTTTATATTATCCAAAGTGTTATTTGATTCTCTTTCTAAAATCCGAAATTAAGTTTGAAAATATAACAAATACTTTGTTTGAGAAGATACATGTGAAGTCAAAAATAATAACTTAGAGTCAATTATGTTTAACAAAATTAAAATTAATATCATAATTAATCAATCATTGTATGACAAAATTAAATTTAAACTATTGAATGTAAGGTCTAAATAATTTTATTTTTTTCAAAGATTTTTAAATGAAGAAATTATCTTTTTCTCACATTTAATAAAAAATTAACCTTTTAAATATTTTATTTTAAGTAAAGTATATGAATTCTTAGTTCTAAGTTTTTTTTTTTCATATAAATGAATTGATTTTAAAGTTTTGTTGTCCAATTATCGACCAATTTTTTTAAAAACATCAAATAATTTTTCCTTTTAGTTCATTATTCCAAAATTATTATTCGTTTTACTTATAGTTTTTGTATTACAAATTAAAAACTTATTTTTTATTTTCTAACTTTGTTAAGCTTATTAATTTTTAATATCTTTTTACCTAAGTTTAATGAAAACATCATTGTTCTTACTTTAAATGAAATTTAGCATGTTTTAAATTAGAGTAGTTAGAAAATATGAATGTTATTATCTTGTGACTTCATAATTATATGTAACTTGTGGTGGATATTAATGTTGTGTATTTTTGAATTTGTGGGCATAATAAACTATATTTGTGTTTGGTTTTGTAATATTAAGTTCGTAGTTAAAAATGTAATACCCCTACAAACGGTATATTTGATTTCTAATATCTAATTGAAATGAAGTACAAATTGTTAACCCGGATCAACACAAGTGGTTAACCCAAGTTAGTAGAAGTTGTTAACCCAGGTTAACTGCTTTAATTCTGGAGATGATATAAGATGTTGACATTCTGTATTATATCAATTGTAGTTTTCGGAACAAAATATTCAACGCCCAACTTTCAAAAAAGCCTACTTGATCCTCACGAGTAAGTAACAAGCGTTGAGGTAGAATACAATAATGAAAAATATATATCTTTTAATCTAAAAGAAATTTCACATAAATACTAGCAAAACGTTCATTCCCATCAAATACTATGCACAGAATATCTATATATTTAATTTTTTTTAAAACAAGAATAAATTTTTTTATACGGAGACAGTTAGGGTTCATGGTTTATTGTTTGAAATACGACATCCCAAGTTTAGGATTTAGGGTTGGCGACATGAGGTAAGTGATAGAGGCTTTAAGATGAGTTATAACTTGCCAAATGACTCTAATTGAAGATAATTAATAATAAATCAGTAACTAAAGCCTAAATCCTAAAGCCTAAAGCCTAAAGCCTAAACTGTACAATCTAAACTCTGAAGCTTAAGTAGTCAACCCAAATTATAAAGTTGACCTCTAAACACTGAGCACTAAAACCTCAATTCTAAATCCTAGCCAGAAATCCTAAACTCTGATATATATATATATATATATATATATATATATATATATATATATATATATATATATATATCATACAAATACAAACTAAGAGGTTAAGACCTAAGATATATATATATCTTTATAAATTTATATTAATTAAATAGTGTATATGTGAATTCATAAGCCCCATGAGAAAAAAAAACCCTAAATACTAAGCCTTGGTTCATCAATCATAGGTTTAAACATTAATAGGAAACGATCCTTGATCAACTTTATATATATATATATATATGTGTGTGTGTGTGTGTGTGAGTGAGGCTACTACTACTACTAATGATGATGATGACGACAATGATAATAATAATAATAATAACAATATCATGATTATCATCATTATTTTCGCTGTTGTTATCTATGTTAACGATCCTAAATTATAATTATAATTGTAATATTATATATATATATATATGTGTGTGTGTGTGGTGAGTTGGGCTAATCATAATAATAATAATAAGAATAATAATAATAATAATAATTGATTTGGGAAAAATTCGATTTTTCCTCAAAGGGTTTTTTTACCTCCATCTCGCAGATCAGGCCCTTACGAGGGTAATGGGCCTAAGAGGCGTCTCCCCAGGATTACCCTCAGGCCCATGCTTACTCAGGGGCCCAAAGCGCAACCCTAGGGACCTCCTCTGGACCCAACTGCACCGAGGCCGACGGCCTATGTGGGCACTTCAGGTAAAGTTACTATTCTACCCTTTCCTGAGAGAGATATAAATAATGACATGTTTTCCTCGGGAAAGGGGTTAGCAACTGTGGACACTGAATTGACATTGCATCTTCCCCTTCGATCTCTGACTTGGATCTTGAACTGACTTGATCGTCGAAGAGGCGTTCCCCGGTCCACAACCCGGGGGTTGCCTTTTTTGCAGGTCGGGCCACGCGGAGTCGAGGATGACGAAGTGTTGACTCCCAACTGTCAGGTAAACCCGTCCCTTTGTCCCACGTCACCAGCAACCGTACCTCAAAGGATTTCTTCTGGAATAAATAATAATAATAATAATAATAATAATAATAATAATAATAATAGTGTCATCGTCATTGTCATCGTTGTTTTTGTTGTTAATATTAGTAACGACAAAAAAATTAATAAATGTTATTATAATACTAATAATAACAGTAATATTAATGATATAATTACTCAAATAATAATAATACTTGTAGTAGTAATAATAGTACATAAGTAGACAATAAATTATTATTGAAATTTATAATATCAATAATATTATTAAGAAGTTAAAACAATAATGTCTATATTTTTAGTACTATTAGAAAAAAATACTAATACTAATAATAATAAATAAGAACATAACAACATTAACAATTCAGGCAATTAGTTGAAGGGCAGCCGCGGCTTTTTCGCGAATGACTTCCCGCGTTGCTGGCATGTCAGTACATGGGCGGGGCAGCGTCTCCAATGCAGTGCAGCACTAAAATTAAAAGAACACTGAACAATTGTTGGCAATGTTCTCGGTAAAAAACCTACATGAAATCCCCAACTAATAAACGTAACAAACAAATGAAAACACGTACATGTGGAAGCTTCCTCAGCAACCAACACCAACAGCAAGCCAATTAGACAAGACAATGCCGATAAAAAGCGGACCATCCTCATCCCTACCCCCTACTTTCCACCTTTGAACGAGTACAGCCCATTCATCATTCATTGATTTTCATCATCATCATCATCATCAGCCTGCTTCCTCTATTGTCCATAGTCTATTCTTGCTCTACTTTATCAGCTCTCTTTCTCTCCCCCTCCCTCCTTTCTTCCTTCCCAATACCCACTTTATCACAAATCATTCTGGGCATTTTGGGGTTTGCTCCTTGAATCCAAAACATCATTTGCCCCTTCAAAAAATTAAAGATTTTGGGGTTTTGCTCTGCCCTGTTCAAAGGTTTTTCTTTCTTTCTTATACCTATTATATTCAATGTTTAGTCCTTCAGTTTCATGTCGTTTTCTTCTTCTTAGGTTGATTATCGTGTCCTTTGTATGTGAATATTTGGTAAATCTGTTGATTGTTATTGTATAATCATTGTCTTTCACCTTTAAATTCTGTGTTGGAAGTATTAATCCTATGTCACTATTTAAACATCACATCATTGCAAATCACTTTTTTTCTTTTTTTTGGGGGGGGGGGGGGGGGGGTTGGGGAGGGGAGGGGGTTGATGGAACATATCTGAATCGTTGTGGGTTCTACTTAAATGTCTTCATGTTGCTGGAGACCCCTCCCCCTTTTATGTGTGTGAGATTTTAGGGGATGTTGGGTGTTGGTTTTTTTTTTTTTTTTGGGGGGGGGGGGGGTGTTAAATTAAGTATTGCAGAGTTTAAAGGATGCCCTTCTCTATTTTAATTGTTAGAGGTTTGAACTTGTAAAACCGGGCAATATTGTTCCTGGCAATCTTATTGTTTCACGAGCTTCTAGCAACTTGCTATGCCTGAGAACTAGAGCTTTTCATTTGAGCTTAGAACTTAGCAACTGCAACATAAATGAAATTATAAACTAAGGCATGGGAGAAGCGAGCCTATGCAGCAGGCACCATTGAACTCAAGAACCACACCGGGTTGGGGGGGGTGTTCTTCCGTATTTGCATGAGGTGATGTGTTCAGGTGGATAAGAGACATCATTCTTGGGTCTTCAATGTTAGCTTAAGCTTTTGGTCGAGTTGGTTTCTAAAACAGTGAATGAGGGGAATGTGCTAAATGAGATTTGATCAAACTTATAATGGCTGTAATCAGATCTGATAATTAGATCAACTTTGCCATGTCTATGAGGAGGAAATAAGAATAAAAGGGCATAAGTTTTATTCTTATATTGTGAAGGATGTTTAGGATGCATTTTAGTTGTTAATCCGGCTCTCTTGATATGCGTTTTTCTCATGTCTGACTCTCAGGCTAACTTTTGCTTGGTTTCTTACCTCTAGTATGGGACCTTTCTCTTAACAGTTGAGTCTTTTTATTGATGTTTTTTCATGCATTGCTCCCCTTTACAGGTGATTTTGCATCTAATGTAGATTCAGCTCTCGAGTTTTTCCACAATGGGAAAATGTGCGTCGAAAGTAAGTTCTTGAGATCATAAGCTGTTCTGAAACATTATTCTAATACTGTTTTCTCGAAGTTTGTTTCGATTTTCTTCCAATTACTCTTGAGATTTGGATGAGCAACGTGATGATTTCCAATGTTTCTGTAGCATTGGTTGGGTCATGGGTGTGTAAAACAAAGTTTTTGCAAAGTAACTGGCATGTCTAGGCCTGTGAAATTGACATATTGGAACCACCATTTGACAAGGCAATTTCCTTTTTTATGTCCTCTAGCACCAAATTGATGGAGGCGAGTCTAGTCACTTTAATTTCGCTGGTGGAAATGTGCATCTTGTTAGCTCCCAAGAAGACTGGGAGGGGAAGTTGTCAGAAGCAAATCGAGAAGGCAAGATTGTAAGTCCCATGTTCTATTTTGTTTTACAGGAGGAATATCTTCCTCACCGGTTTCTAATTGTTGTAGTACTCTGAACTTAGTGTCAAATTTCGCAAACTTTTTAGGTCCTTTCAGATTTGATTCTACACTGCTTTTGAGATCTTCTTGGTGAGTTTCATCTGAAACCGAATCAGAGGAGTGTCAATTCCTCACTGAATAAGACCTTGACACAATCTGACCCTATTTAATTAGAAAACATTCTTGTAAATAAAAGAAAAAAAATGCCTAAAAAACGAAGATTTGTCACTTAAGAGCCTGTTGTCTTCCCTTTCATGTACTCTTGTTTTCTGTTTCCCTTTCGTAGACTTTGCCACTGACCTTGAGACAATCTAACCCCATATCATCAGAAAACCTACTTTTAAATAAAAGATGCCAAAATGAAGATTTGTCACTTCAGAACCTTTTGTCTTCCGTTTGCATCTATTCCTGTTTTCTGTTACCCTTTCTCAGACTTGCCACTCTCCCATACGTGCTAATCTCTCCGACTGGCTGCGCTTCTAGATTTTGATAATGCCGTTTTGCCTTGAAAATTGTTACATATTGTGAAAAGGATATAAATATGTTACGTGTCACGAACAAGTTCTTTGAAAATTATTTACATAAATTACGCGTGTTCAAACTGCTTGCATTAGACTTTAGGGTGCCCCAACCCTGCTAGTTGGTGGGCATTCAGTACCTATTGGTGATCCCTAATGTCCACTGTGCTAGGTAGGTAACTGTTCTCATGGACTTACCATGCTCACATACTACACTCATCTGTGATGAAGACATTATTTCTTTCCTTTTCTTGGGAAAAAAGTCATGTTAGGATTATGATAGGAAGTGCACTAAGCATAATATTGAAAATGAAGTTTATTGGCGGTGGGATAGTTAAGGGCAATACTTCTTTTTCGTGGTATTTGCAACCTTTACCAGAAGTGAACTTTATTGTGCGTTAAAGGTAGCATATTAGATGTCTTCTGTTTTATTGCACTCGAATGCTTTACTGTCAAAGGGATGAAGAGGATTGAGTTGGCTGGCAAGGACCAGTGAGTCAGCGGAGCAGCAAACTTGAAAAGTTCAAGTTTGCTTATCAATTTGCTTATATAGAGCTTACAAGTACATATTGGTGACTTTATTCAATTTTGTAGTTTGTGAGGTTGATTTGGTTGTTCATTTTTACAATTTTATACTAAATAGAACTTTCCTAGATGGAAAAATTGTTAAGTATATATTTTAGCACACTTAATCTACTTATTTCCCCTCCTGCCCTACTTGTCACTAGCATGCACTCTTGCCTTTACCACGCATTTGGTCAACATTGAAGTTCTGGTTGATATTAAATGTATATGACTAAAAACAGTTCTCTTGACAGGTCCTTGCAAATTTTAGTGCATCATGGTGTGGACCTTGCAAGTTGATTGCACCTTACTATGCTGAGTTGTCCGAGAAATACCCTTCTTTGATGTTCCTCCTTATTGATGTTGATGAGATGACTGTAAGTACCACAAATCTGGTTCTACTGAGTATCTACACATATATTGCAATATTTTCTACTGCATTCCTCTCATCTGCTCCTAGGACATAATTAATTCACATTCAATTGTGTCATGTTTGTTCATAATGACATCTCTGAGAATTTCTGCCGGATAAGGGAACAATAACATACTTCTTGACTGCTCTATATGACGTTGGATATGAAATGACCATTACCAAACCAATCCACACACTACTACTCAGGCTCTATGCAGTAAGCGGAGATTTGAAACGACAAACTGGGAGATTGACAACTTGATAGTCAAGAGCAGAATCCATTCTTTTGAGTCACTTTTAGCTCCATTCGACTTGCTTTTTGGATACGTGTCGAAAGTCACTGTGGTATGTCCAAACACACGTTCTGTTCTTGGCCAGGATAAAATTGCAAGATTATATACATCATGACCTTGTGGCTTTAGCTTTAATGGGATTCACTTATTCACGTTAGGCTTGTGTTGTTGCCCTAATATAGTGGTGAAGGAAAGGCTTCATGATGCTAGTCTATGTTCCTTACCCGCTATTATGAACAACCCCCCCCCCCCCCCCCAAAAAATTCTTTTTCCCCCTTTTTTCTTTTGGCATTTACCATGCTACTTCGATGACAATTGGAGGGAAGACAGGCTAAGATTATTTGTGGTTGCAGGATCTTAGTACATCGTACGATATCAAGGCAACTCCATCAATATTCTTCCTTAAGAATGGAGAACAAATCAACAAGCTGGTAGGGTGCAATAAGCCAGAGTTACTGAAGAAGATAACTGCCATCTTAGACTCACAGCCAGAGAGTTCATGTCTTCAACCACAACCTCAATGATAACCCCCCCCCCCCCCAAAAAACCCCCTTTTTTGTCTTCCGTTCAACTACTCCCCCGCCTCTATGGTCCATACGTTGATTGTGGTATTCCTGTATACTCTGTATTATTGTGTAGGAAATGGAAATGTTTTCAATTTTGTTATCTTGTTATTGGCAAGATGAAGTGATGAATCAACTACTACTTCTACCAGTCTCTTAAATAGTATGTCAGATCTCAATTCATTAAAATTATGGATGCGCAAAAATATGATAAAAATTTCTGGTGTTACAATAAGCTTGTGAAGGAAATAGGATCATTTGCAAATTGCGTTTTCCCCGTCCTATGGCGCGTCCAAAACTCAACACACACACATATAGGGGTAACTTAGGTAGGATGAGCTGTTCCGTGAGATAAGTGAGTTGAGCACATTGAGGTACTGTCTACATCTCACTTAGAATTGATCATCAAACATAATATTGATGATTATTAAGATTTAAACTATTGATCAATAATTAAGATTATAAGTAAAAACATATATTATAGCTTTTAATGAAGGTGAAGTTCAAATACATCAGAAATAAAAGCTGTCCTAACTATAATTGAGAATATGGTTTGTGATCAAGGATCATGTTTATAATGATTGCCATAGATAAGTCAATTGATCACCAAATATAATTCTCTTATCACTAAAACTAAATATATTGATCACTTACTAATATCATAAACAAAAACAAATATGATGATTTTCAAATGAAAATAAAGGTGAAATTGCAACAAATAAAACTACCCTAGTTAGAGTTGAATGTATAGTTTATGATTGAAAAACATATTCATTATGGTTACCATTGATAGATCAATTGATCACCAAATATAATTTTAATAATTACTAAAACTAGATCTATTATTTACTAAGTAATATCGTAATAAAAATATTATATTATGATTTTTGATAAAAACAAAGCTAAACTTACATAAAAAAAGCCTCACCTAACTATAAATTGAGTTAATAGTTTATGATCAGCAAACATATTTATAATGATAACCAATTGTAATTTCATGATCACTATATAAATGAAATATTCTACTCACATATCGATGATAGACACTATCACCAAACATATATAACTTTCATGATCGCTTGTTACAAGAAAATTTATTGATCACTAACTAATATTATGCACAAAAACATATCTTATAAACACGACCAGTGATGGATATGTTCGGTGATAAATTAGTTTAGTTTTTGTCATCAATAGTTTTACTTTCAGTGATCATCAATTCTATATCTGGTGATCAATTCTAAGGAGAGATAAACAATGCCTCTATGTGCTCATCCTACTCATCATACACAAAACCTCATCCTAATCGAATAACCCCATATATATATATATATATATATATATATATATATATATAATATATATATGTATGTATGTATGTATGTATGTATATATACACACACACACACACACACACACACACACACACACACACATAGACACACACACACACACACACGCACACACACATGTATACATACAGACATATAAACTTACTAAGTGCTAAGAAAATCTAGATAAATTGCCCAGTTCTCAATGTTTGTCTTTTAACAAAGAAGGCCTCAGTTTCAACCCATACAACAAGATAAATTCTTATAAAAACTCCTTTGACGAAGAGACAACACATGACAAATCACAAAGTCATTCTATCCCCCAAAAGAGACAAAATAACTTTGGATGTAAATATCAAAGTCACTTTGTTCCCGAAAGGAGATAAAGTAACTTTGGTCATGGATATCAAAGTCACTCCATGTATCAAAGAAGGCACAACAATTAGCTTTGGTTGTCCTAGATATAAAAGTTATTCCCATCCTAGAATTGTTCAAGTTTAGGTACCTAAAGCAACGAAACTAGCCAACATTGTGGTTACTAACAATTCATAACTCAAATTTGATTTCAAATATGCTTTGAGAAATGTTGTTTGAGTTCGATTTTGCAGGTACACTTCGCATCCACCCAAAGAGATAAAAAAGCATTAAAAAGATTGGGTGACTAAGAAAATTTGAAGCACCCATGAGAAACAAATTACAAATATGCATACTAACTATATTTCAAAGCCAGACTTCAAGGTCACCACAAAGCTTGAAGTGATCCAGTTTCAAAGGCTTGAAGCTTGATGTCAAAGACTTTGAAAGGAGCCTGAAGCAAGGTCAAATATAAAGTTGCACATTCTTTCTAAAAGATAACAAAGATGAGATATCTATTGAGATGAATGTGAACTTCATATTTGATAACATGCTATGGTATTTATATGGTTTTGTGTTTGAATGTTGATAGTTCACTTTTGTCATTGTTGTGATTTTTATAAAGATTAAGTTTTAACTGTAAGCATACGAATGCCAGTCGTTCCATTTGAAGGTCAATCCATAGGATGGGTTGAAATTAGGTTGCTTAGTGGAACTTACACTAACATATTTACACAAAAAAGCCTAACTTAAATAAAATAAGTAGAATAATGATCCAAATGACTCAAATTCAAGGTATCACATGTCTTAAAATAAAAAAGACAACTTCAAAAGGGAAATAAGAATCTATCAACTCATAAGAATCATTGTTAATTAAACAAAAATTAAAACATTGAAGTTCACTAACACCTAAAACGCAAATAAGACAAAAATGATAATATTTGAATGGTATCACACATGATCAACATTCTGACATGAATTACATAGCAAATAAACAGAACTTATCAGGGAAGAATGAGAAGGCAAAACCAAGATCTAGAAACCAATATGAAAATCAAGTAGCATTAATGCGAGCTATACCCAGATCCAAAAAATTAGAACGAAGGAGCAAATACCACCCAATCAGGACTTGTCCAGATCCGAAAACAAAACACAAATTAGCGTTAATTGCAAAGCCAAACAACTAAACGAACATAGCTCCCGATCAAACCAATGAATTGAAATCTCAACTTCAAGTACCAAAACCTCTCTTAAATTAGGGGGAAAAAAACTTGAACAAATTACAAAATTCGGGAGTTTTAAACTAGATTTGAAGCTGGAAAATGGACATAAAGAACATAAACGAAATTTGTAAATTGAACTACCCTGTAATACTTCTACCCCTATTTGCAAGGGATAAATTCTATTCTGACCCCCAAATTTTGGCGTAAATAATTTTCGGAGCCTATAACTTTAGAAACGATTTCCTGATCCTCCAACTTTGGTGCAAATAATTTTTGGAACCAAACTTGCCAAAAGTAGTTTTTTAAATTGCAAAAAGACCCCTAAGGTTTTTAAATTTTCATTTAAATCCCAATCCTTAAAAACTCACTTTTGAAAATCTAAAATTTGTGCATGTGTAATTTTTCTTATAAGTACTGCCTCTTTCAATTGGTATCAGAGCCACATGACCAAAAATAATTAAGATAATTAAGCTAATCAGTAACTAATTAAGCTAATTAACTGTGATTAATGCTTGAATCATCACCTGGTTATCCTGGACCGAATTACTCACACATTGTTCACTCAGCGAAAGCCATTTCTCCAGTAACACCTCAATTAAACTATATCACTGATATAATTTTAGAATTAAAAACAGAATTAGCTAAAATTAAGACCAAAGTCAAAGAGCTTAAGAAGCAATTATTTGTAATTTACTTTTCTCCAGTTAACGAAGTTAGACATAGCGAAAAATTTACTTCCAGTATCAGTACTCTATTTCAGCATAAATATCCTTTCCAAAACCCAAAAAACAAGAATCCATTTCCGTTGCATCATATAAAAATCCAAAAAAAAGTAGGAAAAAAATAGGTAAAAAATCGGCTGAAAAAGCAGAAAAAGAAGAAGTGCATAGAGCATAAGCAGTATACTCTTGAAGAATTACAGAATATGTTCGAGAAAGAATAAAATTCAGAAGAATTAAACAAGATCATGAGCACAATTAGTAATAAATATGATGTGTTGTCTGATGATAATGAAACGACTAATAATATCCAATTAGAAGAAGAAATATATCAGCGGATGAACCTCATTAGACTAGAAGATCTAAATGTGTTACCATTAGAAGAAATTAGAAGAAAACTGGATAAAAAATATGGTAAAATGACTAATGAAGATGAGATTAATGAAATTGGAGAAGAACTCAACTTGAGTAAAATAGAAACCAATCTAGTTAATAATGTTATTCCCAAGCCTGAGGAATTTGGTGAACCTTCTAGAAGAAATACTAATTTTATAAGACCTAGGTACGTTCTAGCAGAACGTACAATTAATTTTTCCTTCGGGTTCATCCCAAGAAAAACTACAACCTTTGACGAAGTTGACTTTATTCCGATTAGTCAAGCATGGTACATCTTGAACATAGATAGAGCTCGTAATAGAGAAGAAATATTTGAACATTGTAAAAGAGGCATGAATAGTGTCTTAAACCTAAACACTATATGGATTGCTGCAAATTTCCTAAATTACATCGAACATAGTTTTTCTAATAATGTAGCTGACTGGTGTGATTCATTAAATAAAGATGATAAAAATACATTAAGAATGATGGAAACACCAGCTGTAATGTTCAAAAATTTATGTAAGGAGATTGAAACTGAGTTTATAGGACCTAAACTTGATTTAGAAGAAAAAGCAAGAGAATGACAGAGAAAGATTAATAATATAGAATTATGAGATATGAGATATTTGAAAAATTATACTGTTGAATTTAGTCAATATTATTACAAAATTAGGCATAATGAAACTAATCTTGGTATGTTCTATGACAAATTATCATATCCGATAAATTTCATAATTAATGAAAAATATATTGCATGGCTTGAACGAGCAGATTTTATTGATACCCTTGGTTCAAGAATCTCTTATTTAAGAAAATGGGTCAATGATCAATGTCTTGATCTCCAAAAGTAAAAGAAAGTAAGAAGCAATTCCTAACTTACTGGGATTCACCTCACCAATGGGAAAGGAACCTAAAAGGAAGAAAAAAAGTAAATTTTTTAAGAAAAAGAGCTTTAATAAGCAAATGGGACAGAAGTATAGAAGAAAATATTATAACAAATCAACCCTAAAAAATGTAGATTTTTTAGGAAAGTTGCTTATTGTCCTATAGGAAAAAATAACTGTAAATGTTAGGCATATGGAGAAGTAGGACGTTATGCTAATGAACGCAAAAATAGGAAGAATAACAAGCTTATCGAGACCTTTGATAGCCTAGATTATGTTGAGCTTAGTGAAGATGAGACACTAGACCTAGCCCTAAATAACAATGAAGGGATTGTTGAAATTATCTTCGACAATGAATATAAAAAAAGTGATTATAAAGAAACAACTCATATGATGGAAAGTAGCTTGATTAGTCTTGGTGATCTTCAAGGAGAAGAGTTTGTTATAGATAATGATAATGAGAAAGTCAAAGGAGATTGTGTTCTTCCCATAATCCAAAAGGACATGATCTATAAAAAATTCATCTTTCAATTAAAGAGCAAGCATGTTTGCGAGATGATGGAAGGAGATCTAGAAATCACAGATTGTGAGTATAATGTGGAAGACGTTAATCTCATTAATTGGAAAAACATCCTTAAGCATAACAAAGATAGAAAGTATAGGTATATCCATGTTGAAAGTGTCCAAGTTCAAATTACTCAATTACAATATTATGGTAAAGATATTGACCTTTATGCCTTACTCTGTGATATTAGGCATACCAAATTTAATAATCAAATTATCACAGGGATTAAGACTGATTTATGTAATGGATCGATAGGATTCAATTGTCGACCTGGATATTATGTGAGTCTAAAAGATGAATTTACTAAAAATTTTCCATCCCTTAAAATAAAAACAGTTGGGATGGATATGAAAAGAGGAAGATATTCATTGATAATATTTTGAAAAATTATCTACAAATTAGATAATACTATAAATCCAAAGACTAAGATCATAATGATAGAGGCAGAAAAATTTGAAAGTCCTATCCCTACGCAAAAGATTCAAAGAATTAAATCCAATCCGCAGGAGATCAAAATTGATCATTCATGGATATCTAACTTTGCCAACCCTACAAAAATCAATAAGAAAAATGTGATAAAAATTGATGAGAATGGTAAAATAACCATTAAACCCAAGCATGAGTACATGATCAGAATGGGAAGAAGGATCTTCATCAACTAAAGAAGAACTTAAAGAAGATGATACAATTAGCATGATTAGTAATATAAGTAGAATGTGTTTTGAATCTGCAAGACCCAGTGTAAATCAAAGTATGAGTCTAGATAGAAAGGTCATTGGGTACAAAATAAGAACTGTTAGTGAGCCAATCTATGGAGATAAATTAGTAAAAAAAGGACTATGGAGATATGCTATGAAGTCATCAACACAAATCCTAATAGCATCTATTTCCCAATAAACGTATGCTTAGAGAGATATATAATAAATATGAGTTGTGTGCTACATAGATAGTGGTTATTCTATATGCTTTGGAAAAAGATCATTATTTCCAGAATTTATATGAAAAAAGGCTAAAAATTCTTTACAAGTGAGGATAGCTGATATGAGTATCATAAATCACAATGAAGTCATAGAAGCGCTATCCATAGAATTAGAAGGAATTCAATGCATTATACCAGTTCTATGGGCTATTGATCAACCTTCTCATGATATGATTATTGGAAATAATTTTCAGAGATTATATTCTCCATGCACACAAACCATAAACCAAATTATATTCACAATCAATGGTCACTCAATTCCTATTGAAAAATTAAGCAAGACCTACACTTATCAGAAAATTAAGTTTATACGCAACCAGCGTAGTGAAAAGGTAAGGCCTGCATAAAGTGAGATAGCATTGACAATCTCACTACTTGAGTTATCTATAAAAGAGCAGATTGCTTAACAATAAGAGTAATTATGTAAAAAACTCTATTCTAATAATCCACTAAAATTTTGGGATAAAGATAAGACATTTGTAAAAATTACTTTGTTAATCCCAATACTATTATTCGAGTCAAACAAATGGTATATACACACCAAGACATCTAGGAAATTGATAAATAAATTAAAGAACTTCTGGATAAATGATTAATTAGAAATAGCAAAAGTCCTCACTCCAGTCCCATTTTCATGGTAAGAAATCATGCAGAAGAAAAAAGAGGACAGACAAGAATGGTAATCAATTATAAAAAGCTTAATAATGATAATACTGTCTTTGATGGTTACTATATTCCTAACAAAACTTCATTTTTAATAGAATTTAAGGAATCTCTTGGTTCTCAAAAATGAATTGCAAAAGTGGTTACTGGCAGATTAAAATAGATGAGGAAAGCATTCCGTTAACTGCATTTAGTGCACCACAAGGACATTATAAATGGATAGTAACGCCAATTAGTCTTAAAATGTACCTCAAATATTTCAAAGAAGAATGCATAACATCTTCAAAGACCTTAATCACTGTTGTCTAGTTTACATTGATGATATCCTCGTCTTTTCTAAAATCATAGAATAGCACAAAGATGATGTCTTAGCTATCACCCAAAGATGCATTGATCATGACATTATACTGGATAAAAACAAGTGTATTTATCCTGAACAAGAAATTAAGTTTTTAGGTCTAGAGATGGCTGGACAGATCATTCTGAAAAAGCATATTTTGGAAAAAATAGAAAATTTTTCTGAAAAGATTAAAGATAGAAAGTAATTAGAAAAATTTCTTAGATGCCTGACCTATGCTTCAGATTTCATTAAATATTTAGCTAAACTGAGAAAGCCATTACAGTAAAAACTCAAGAAAGAAGTAAGTTGGACATGGACCATTAATGATACAAAGATTGTTCAAAACTTTACAAAGATATGTAAAAATCTTTCTATTCTTAATTTGCCTAATGAACGAGATGATTTAGTTTTTGAGATAGATGCGAGTAATGAGTACTGGAGTGTAGTACTCAAAATCAAAGAAGGAGAAAAACTCTGCAAATATTACAGTGGAAGTTTTAATAAGGCAGAATGCAACTATCCCACGATGAAAAAGAAATTCGTGCAGTTATAAGGGCAATTGAAAAGTTTCTAATTTTTTTGGCTCCAAAACCTTTTCTTATTCGAACTGATTGAAAGGAATATTTGGTTTTGTGAAAAAGAATTTATGAAATATGTTAGTGCAAGGGCGACTCTTGCGTTGGCAATTATGCCTTAACCAATTTTCCTTCTCTATCGAACATATACAGGAATCAGAGAACTCTCTGACAGATAGTTTACATTGAGAACTTGCCAATGGCGATCATCAGAGTAGAATTCTTATCAGAAAAGGAGGAAATCCATAATAAGATGCCATTATTACTAGAACGGGTTTCTCCTTCTAGTAAAGTCCTTATTGATAATTTGGAATTCTATACAAAAAGTAGATCATGTTTTGATCTGCTATCTTCTGCCTACCTAATAGTCCAAAGATTTTTGCTCTAGAGTTACAAGTTAATTACTTATATGATATCTAAGAAAAAAATAAGTTCCCATGTTCTAGAAAAATGGTTGAATGAGTGGTATGCAGCCTGCATTGACTATTATCATAATTATTCCTGTCACATTTAGGAGTTTTAGAGTACAACGATCTATTTTTCTGATGAGTCTGGAGTTGGTGGTGTTAGTTTCCCAGTAAATTTAATATCTCCAAATGACCCCGTTATTAAAGCCTGGGAATAAGAAATAATAGTTTACTTTATGGAAATCCCATACCCGAAGTACCCATTTTTTTAAAATTAACCAAGTTCCAACAATGCATGTTTAGAAGGATCCATTGGATTCTAATATCTCCTGATGGTCCAACAAAAATTTCATATAGTAGATGCCTATATTTGGAGGTACATTATGCATTAATCGAATAAGAAAATGAAAAAGCTAAACCAACCCATTATCTTGTTCAGATCATTGATTATGACTATCCCTATGATCAACGACAAGAATGGCTTCTAGAATGACGAGAATTAGTTACTGATCTTGCTTTAGCAAAAGCTATCGGTTTTTACAACATTTATCATAAAAGTCGGGCACTAACTGAACAAGGAAAAACGCTAATGCATTGTGGAAATACTACTTTCCCCTATGGCAATGAGTTCAAAGAATACATGAAGGTGAAAGGAGCAGTTTTAGAAGACATCATTGATTATTTCTTTAATGTTGGAGCTGAAAAATTCTTATCAGAAAAAAGAAAAGAAATATCTTCTTGAATTATTTGAGAAATAGGACCTAGAGCATCTTCAATTAGATGAAGAATTTGATGATTATATAAATAATGATGGTCTAGAAGATATAATTGGAGATGAAGGTATGCAGAATCTCAATAATGATGACTAGTTTAGTAATCATTAAAACCTCTGAAAAGTGATTATTCCATTATTGTACTATTTTGACAAGTGTTAGGTCTGTAAAATAAAGTAGTTTACTGTAGCTATATGAATGTACTGTAGCTATGTGAAAAATCAGTGTGTACTGTGGCCAATTGAGCTTCCTATATACCCCAATCCCCTCTATCAAAGGAGAGGTCAAGCGCTGAGAAGGGACACGATCATTTGAGCATTATTGAGCAAAAGAGAAGTTGGGATTCTCCACTTCTCTTTGAGCAAGCATCTCTAATGATCTTAGCTTAAGTCCCTCTTCAAATCTTTCCATTGTAATATTTCCGCTTTTAAGCTTTCAATAAAAGAAGTTTCTTGGTAGGGAACGTTATTTAATTGAACCTTATATCTTAAGTGTTATAATTTCTTGATTAAAGTTCCACTATCCTTGAAAAAAATTAAAAACTTGATTAGTGACTACGGTCCAAGGTAGGAAACGAAACGGATCTATGATGTGCCTGATATAAGGGAGGTGGATTGAGATTAGCAATTTATGTAAACCGGAAGCTAGAGGAACGCCGGAGTCTAGCGCCGACTAAGTTCAGGTAATGCTTAAAACTCTCTAATTAAGTTTTAATTACTTTGCTAAGCATGGTGGGCCATTAATCACAGAAAATATAATATTTATGATGTAGATTGTGATAATTAGTACCAGTAAAGTCATTATAGGAAGCCCAAACATAAATATTAGCTTAGTTTTGCAAAACAGTTCAAAACTTTGAGTATTTGCATTTGGCCTCCAGTTGAGTCAAAAGCAGAAATTCCATAAAATTTAGGTACCTAAAGATAAACATTTGTGACCCAGAAATCAGATAATTCAAACTTTTGTGCTCCAGAAACCATTTGTGCTAAATTAAGCAGTCCCATAAATATTTTTCTAAAAGCGCTATATCAGAAAACTATTTCACCAAACCTCAAGGGACCGAAAGCAATTTATTCACTTGCTGTCCCCTGCTTTCCACCTTGCTTGCTCCAATTATAGGTTAAAACCTTGCCCAAGCTCTTAATTACTTCAATTAAGTCCCGAATTGTAGTTTTGAAATTGCCCAGAAATGAAACTCATTATTTACTACCCCTTGACGTGAGAGAGAGATGATGGATGGTGAAACGACTAGAGATGATGAATGGATGTATTGATGAAGGTGAATGAAGGAGTGTAACACCCCCAATCCCTAATGTCTGATTATTCTAACTTAATTACTTATTTACTATTGATTGGCAGCGGAAGTCTTTTGATTTGAGACATTACCACCGTTCTGTAATGGAACAAGGTTAACTAAATCTACCTATAACACTTTGTTACCCACGTAATCACCTGATTCACCAGATATTTGAAGTAACATAAATTCAACCATTTATACAATTTATGAGACACCTGATAACTCAGCGTATGACTATCAAATACTAGCAAACATAATGTCCAAAAGAATATATAACCAGCATGTTCTTAGGGGTGCTAGCCTATAAATCACTATGAGCATTTGGCTAGCGAATCCTCTACAAAAGGAATTGTAACTCTCTTTCACTTCTTGCTACCATCTGGTTTGCCAAGAGGAGGATTGTTCACCGATCTCTTACCTAAAAAGGGAAACACAAAAACATTCAAAAAATGAGCCGAAGCTCAACACGTACATCCCTATGCAGTAAAATAAGTTCTGTGTTTAACTATTTGGGCGTCCGCATTTCAAAACATTTTATTTTACAAACAGGAGAGAGTGAATGTGTAAGTAAAGTTGATTTTCTAGTTATTATCTAGAAGTGGACCCCCGTTGACGTTTGAAGCAATCTTGAGATAAGTGCACACCTCCCAGGCCAATCGAAAAGCATGAGTTGTAGCCGCGTAGGTAAATTGAAGGGCATAAGCCCTGATGATTGATAATTAATGGGGCCACTTGCTTAGGCCACAAAATATTGTATAAAATGATTCATTATATGAATATTATATTGATTTTGCATAGTTTGAGAAACATATGAGTTTTCGAAGAGTACAAACAATGTACGTACCTGGTATTTGAAATTCTCTCTCTCCGTTTTAGTGAAAATCATTTGTTGATAGTTTAAAGTGACAAAGTTGGCCTCACTTCTGCTCCAATATGTAGCTTTTCGATTAGTGCGAGATTAATAAATTTTATTAAATTTCTTGACTTAATGAATAATTTAAAATTTCTCGACTTCTCCTTTTATTATTAGCGTAACAATTATTATTAACTTGATTTGGTTCTATTTTATTTTACTTTTCTGTTCCTCTCCTTCATCCTGCTAACAATCGTTTAATCAATGTTATACTAGTGTAATGGTGTGACTCATCCTATGTTTATTATTAGCATCGTTATCATCAATACCATTCAAATCATTATTATAAGCTCGTTAACATCATTATTTCTTCGCACTTACTAAAATTAGCGACATTATTAATCATTATTACTATCATTATTGTTAGAATTATGGCTATTTTTATCATGGTCATTATTTGCATTATTATTATGGTTATTGTTTTCCTCTATAACTAGTCACATCGTTGCGAATTGTCGCTATGCTTTAAACTTTTGATTGCAGTATGGTTTAGGTGATGTCATGAACTTGGTTCTAGGTTCAAGCCAAGTCCCAATCATAAAATTCCTTGTTAGTGAAATAAAACTACATAGGCATGTTATGTGTTGGTAACCCCAACTCACAAAACTACTTATACCTTACTCCCTCCCTTCCTTACTTGACAATTGACTCATGACACATACTTATACAACAACATCATGCACATACCTATATCTCTTTATTTTTATTCAATTTATTGAACTAACTGTATAAAGTTTTGATGATAACAAATCCAAGTGTAGCATACTTGCTTGAGTAATGTTGTTCCAAACAAGCTCTCCAAACAGGTCCTACACAGTTGTTTGTATTGATCCTACTTACCTGTTCTGTCTACTAAATGTTGAGAACAAGTTTTAAGAACAGGTTCCAAGCTTCAGTGACACAAAGATCAGCACACAACAAATCTCGACAACAGCTGACTAAGTCTTAAAGACCAAGTTCCTACATTCAGCGATACAAGATCACCCGAGTAATCAAGGTGACCAAGGTGTTTGGAGTTGCACATCCATCCTCGACAAGATGACTAATTCTTACAATAAGAAGTCTCGATTTGATTTAGGTTTTATCTTTTAGATTCTTGTTAATATGCCAATCTTGAAAGTCTCAATCTAACACTTCTTGAAACGGTTTTCGAGATTTGCTTCAGAACATCATTTCCAAACAACCCTGCAAACAGGGTGCCTAGGGTGTTCCTGAAACTGCAGTGGCCACATCCGTTTTACCTAAAAATTTCTTTTGGTTGGCTGGCTGCTCTAAGAATCCTTTTATGAAATCCTAGGCTGATTAGTTAAGTTCTAAAAAGATTATTATTTATTATATATATGTAGCAGATTGCAAAACCATTTTTGCTAGAGATTTTTTTTTCAAAATCCGAAAAATCTTTATTCCTTATTTTTAGGCCATGATTGATTCAAATTTTGAAACCAAGATTTTTATCCTTTTTTTGGGCTAAATTACACGGCTATATTAAGTGGCTAATCAGTTTTTATCCCGTGAGTATCAAATCCCTATATTTTAGGAGAATCTTATCTTCTTTGTTCCTAGCCGTTGGAAATCTGAAGAAATCTTCTAAGCTGCTAAAATCAGAAGATTTTTCTATCTTTTTTGAAGGAGTTAGCCGTTGGGTTTGCTTGCTTAAATAAGAAAATATTTTCACTCCTTTCGGTAGAGATACACAAGGGAAAAATCGGTTTCTTTCACAAACACATTGAGATTTCTGGAGCTACATTTCAAAAGAAAAAACCGTGACAAGATTGTGCAAAAATTGAGCTTTCAAAACTATTGGCATACTAGGACTTCATTGTACCTTACATCTGCTTAAGTCAGAAGCACCCCAGTAAGGTGTTTTGTATCCTTGATCTCAGATCAAAAGTGAGTGAGTGTGTCCTTAGTCGTGTGGACTTTGGACGTGTCCAATCTAGAGAGATTTGGACGTGGTGTAACCTGTCTTAGAGAAGAAGGTTACGTGGGTTACAAGTTGTAACAAGGAGTGTTACTTTTGTAACGTGTTCAGCCCGTTAGTGAAGTGGTTAAATCCTACACGAGGTAGGTCGTGGTTTTTCACACCTCAGTTGGGCTAGAGGTGTTTTCCACGTAAAAATCGTGTGTGCTTTATTTCCGCTTTTATCTACTTGATTTTCGCTTCTGAACCAATTGGGAACAGCCACTGCAAACAAGGCCCAAGACTGTTCGTCATTCAGAAACAGTCTCTGCAATCAGGGTCTAAGGCTGTTTGTCAGTAAATAGGCGAAAATCAGACACCACGATTCACCCCCCCTCTTGTGGTCGTGCACTCTTAGAATTCAACAAGTGGTATCAGAGCAGGTTCTCTTCTAAAAGGTTAACACCTTGAGAGATTCTGAAAATGAGTACACCACAAGGCATACTTGAGGGCCAATCCATCACTCGACCACCTTATTTCAATGGCCAACACTACAATTGGTAGAAGAACAGGATGGAGAACTATATACAAGCTGAAGATTATGAGTTATGGATGCTTATCAAGAACGGGCCACTTGTTCCCACAAAAGTTCTTGAAGATGGAAAAAAGGTTCCCAAAGATCCTACTGAATATGATGCTGAGGATTACAAGAAAATGGAAAAGAATGCCAAGGCCAAGAAATTTCTTTATTTTGGCCTAGGACCCGATGAATATACTCGCATCTCAGAATGTGAGTCAGCTCAAGAAATATGGAATGCTTTATAAGTAGCTCATGAAGGAATAAGTCAAGTCAAACAATCACGCATTGAGTTACTCATGAGACAATACGTGTTGTTTGATATGGGTGATCATGAGAATGTGATGGATATGTATACCCGCTTCACTCACATAACAAACGAGTTAAAATCCCTGGGAAAATCCTTCACCACTGAAGAGTTGGTAAGGAAAATTCTAAGGATTTTGCCTCGATCATGGGAAGCCAAGGTAACAGCCATCCAAGAAGCTAAAGACATGAACAAGATCACCCTAGACGAGTTGATTGGTAATCTCCAAACATACGAACAAAGAAAAAATTCTCAACAGAAAGAGGAGATGAAGAAAGATCGAGGACTTGCCTTAAAAGCACAAGAAGATGATGATTCTGATCTTGAGGAAGAAGAGATGGCTATGATGACTCGAAAGTTCAAGAAATTCTTCAAGAAAGTCAAAGAAAACAACAAAAGGAAGGATTTCAACAAAACCAGAAACACCCCCCGAGAACAGTTTACTGGGTGTTTCAAATGTGGCAAAACAGACCACATAGTGAAAAGCTGTCCCTTACTTCAAGAAGAGCAAGAGCACGAACACCCCAGGAAACAAGGTAGAAAACAAGCTGCAAACAGTTCTGGGAAACGATTCTCGAAAGCAATGCTGGCTGCCTGGGGTGACTCCTCTGAAGATGAAGAAGAGTCTGAAACTGATGAAGGTGCTGTAGCTCTCATGGCACAAAGTGACACGGATTCAGATGATGAGTCAACAAACAGCCTTACTGATCTCAAGAACAAGGTACGTGGTCTCAATAAGGCAACTCTTGAAGAATTGTTGTATTCATTGATGGATACTTGTGCAGAATTGAAAAGAGATGTCCGAGACCTAGAACTAGAAAATGAGATCCTCAAGAGTGAAAAACTCGAGGTTGAAAAGAAAATATCCTTTTTACACCAAAACTTCAAGGAATCCTTGATCTTGAAAGAAGAGACTCACTCTGTTACTTTAGCCAAAGCAGAAAAGGAATCCCTAGAGTTGAAAGAAAAGGTTGAGTCCTTACTTGCTGAAAACAAGAACCTGTTGGCGAAAATTAAAAAATTGGAATCTGATCTCGCCACAAACAGGCTATGGAACAAGTCCTCAAAAGCGCTTGAATGGCTAAACACTCACCACAGTCAAAATAAAAAGGGACTAGGTTTTGCTCCTAAAAGGACCTCTTACCCAGTCAATAGAAAGTATGTTGGATTACCTGAAAATATTGTTTGCTTTCATTGTGGTAAAACCGATCATTATCGATACACTTGTCCTTCAAGAAGGTATGCCATTGAAAGAAATGAAGGTTATGTAAAACAAATCTGGATTAGGAAAGATAAGATTTATCTGTCTAAAAGAATGGGACCCAAGTGGATTTGGGTTCCCAAAACTAACCCTTGATTTGTTTTGTAGGCTGAAGTGAGAGAGAACAACCCAGCAAACAGCCTAGGGAACAACCTTGAAAACAAGCAGCTGTGGTATGTTGATAGTGGGTGTTCGAGGCATATAACCGGTGAAAAATCCAACTTTCTCTCACTTACAGCTTCGGATGGTGGGAGTGTGGCGTTTGGAAACGGCAAGTTTGGGACAATTGTCGGTATAGGTAGGGTTGGTGAGTCCCATTCCCACTCAATTGATAATGTCTATCTAGTTGATGGCTTAAAGCACAATCTGCTTAGTGTGTCCCAACTGTGTGACAAGAACAACCTAGTAGTGTTCTCACCAACACGTTGCTTGGTTGTAAACTCAAACATAGGAGATGTCGTGTTAAGGGGGAAGCGTCACAAAAATATTTACAAAGTATGTATTTCCACACTTCCCCAAAACAATCTGACTTGTTTGAACGCTTTAAATGATGATATAATGCTCTGGCACAAGAGACTAGGTCATGCAAGTCTCACTCTTTTGAACAAACTTGTTTCCAAAGACCTAGTTGTTGGACTACCTTCCATCAAATTCAATGATGACAAGGTTTGTGAAGCTTGTGCAAAAGGCAAACAAGTCAGATCGTCTTTTAAATCAAAAAATTGTGTTAGCACTACCCGACCTCTCGAAATGTTACACATTGATCTATGTGGTCCTATGAGGATAGCAAGTAGAGGTGGGAAGAGGTATGTGCTGGTTGTAGTGGATGATTACTCTCAATTTACTTGGACCCTGTTCTTGGCATCCAAGGATGAAACTTTTGAGAATTTTATTGCCTTTCTCAAAAGGGTTGAAAGGAAAGTAGGACACTCTTTAGTTAGTTTAAGGTCTGATCATGGTACTGAATTTGACAATGCAAGCTTTACAAACTATTGTAATGCACATGGTGTTGATCATAACTTCTCAGCCCCAAGAACACCCCAACAGAACGGGGTGGTTGAGCGCAAAAATCGCACCCTAGAAGACATGACTAGAACAATGCTTATTGCTAGTGGTCTTCCTAGGAACTTTTGGGCAGAAGCTTTGAACACATCATGCTACATTATAAATAGATGCATGATTAGACCTATTTTGAACAAAACTCCCTATGAACTTTTCAAAGGTAGAAAGCCCAACATCATGCATTTAAGAACATTCGGTTGTAGGTGTTTTGTGCATAACAATGGGAAGGATGCCTTAGGGAAGTTTGATCCTAGGAGTGATGAGGCAATATTTCTCGGTTATTCCTCACATAGTAAGGCATACAAAGTGTTTAACAAAAGAACCTTGTGTGTTGAGGAAAGTGTGCATATGCTTTTTGATGAATCTAACTCGTTGAGCAAGAATGATGCACAGGAGGAAGGATTTGAATTAGGTCTTGTTCGAAAAGAAGTGTTGCACCAAGATGAACAAGGTAAGAACACTGTGGAGAAAACGGGTCCTAAAGCTGTTCCTCAGAACGGCAGGCAAGGTGAGGACCAAACAGGGGGAAGCAACGTTGAACCCTATTCGGGACAACACCAGTCCGATTTCTCAGGAACAGGCCTGCAAATAGGTGCAGGAATAGGCTCAGGAGCTGTTTCTGAACCTGATTCTTCAAGTATCCAAGCCAGAGTAGAAAGTGTGTCTGTGGATCCCCTAACTCCACGACCTTGGAAGCATCATCGTTCACACCCCCTTGATCAAATCTTGTCTGATATAAATACTGGGGTGCAAACGAGATCTAAGCTTAAGATTTTTTGTGCTTTCTATGCATTTCTCTCTAACATTGAGCCAAAGAATGTCAATGAAGCTCTTGCAGATGCAGATTGGGTCACAGCAATGCAAGAAGAGCTTCACCAATTTGAAAGGAACAAGGTATGGCACCTTGTACCCCAGCCTGCAGATAGAACAATCATTGGAACCAAGTGGGTGTTTCAGAACAAGCTGGACGAGTCCGGAACAGTCACTGGGAGCAAGGCACGACTGGTGGTTCAAGGCTACAATCAGGAAGAAGGGATCGATTATGAAGAGATCTTCGCACCTGTTGCTAGGATTGAGGCTATTCGTATCCTAATAGCCTTTACAGCTCATATGGAGATCAAGCTATATCAAATGGATGTCAAAAGTGCATTCCTAAATGGATACCTTAAAGAAGAGGTGTATGTCAAACAACCCCCTGGTTTTGAAAACAGTGAATTTCCAAACCATGTTTTTCAACTTAACAAAGCTCTTTATGGTCTAAAACAAGCTCCTAGAGCTTGGTATGAATGATTGTCAAGCTTTTTACTTGAAAATGATTTTAGAAGAGGCAAGGTAGATAATACCTTGTTTCTAAAATCTAAGGGGGAACATCTGTTGATTGTCCAAGTATATGTTGATGACATCATATTTGGGGCAACTCATCATGATTTATGCAATGAATTTTCAAAAATGATGAGGAGTGAGTTTGAAATGAGCATGATGGGTGAGCTTAACTTCTTCTTAGGCTTACAGATCAAGCAAACTTCAAACGGCACCATGATCCATCAACAAAAGTATATTAAGGAACTACTTAAGCGTTTTGGAATGGAGTCGGCCAAGCCCATTGATACTCCCATTTCGCCTTCTACCAGGTTGGTAATGGATGATGGGAGTCCCTCAGTTGAGGAGAAACTCTATAGGGGCATGATAGGGTCACTCTTATACCTTACCGCTAGTAGGCCCGACATTGTTTTCAGTGTTGGTTTATGTGCCCGTTTTCAGTCTAATCCTAAAGAAACTCACCTTAAGGCTCTTAAACGAATACTAAGGTATTTAAAACATACACCTGATTTAGCTCTATGGTATCCTAGAGGTTGCAATTTTGATCGTGTTGGATATGCTGATGCTGACTATGCAGGCTTCCTGGTTGATAGAAAAAGCACCACAGGTATGGCTCATTTCCTTGGACCTTGTTTGGTATCTTGGGCAACCAAGAAACAACATTCAGTTGCCATGTCCATAGCAGAAGTTGAATATGTTGCAGTTGCTTCATGTTGTGCTCAATTACTGTGGATAAGACAACAACTCAAAGACTTTTGTGTTGACATTGGATGCATACCTATTTTTTGTGATAACACAAGTGCAATTAATATTGCCAAAAATCCGTGTCAACACAAAAGAACTAAACATATTGACATACGTCATCATTTCTTAAGAGACAATGTTGAAAAAGGGTTGATCTCAATGAATTTTTGTGCCACAGAAACCAAATTGCTGATATATTCACCAAGGCGCTAAGTAGAGATCAATTTGAGAAAAATAGACTTGAACTAGGTTTGATTGAAACAACCTAAGTACCCTGTTCTCTCCCCCTGTTTGTAACTTCCATAGGTTGAAGGTACAATGTGTTTAATAAAAATTGTTTGCAATCAATTCTGTGCTATTTTAGTATATGTGCATTATTTGCAGCTGCTGGCATTCGTTTAAATTTAATATGATTGCCTTTATTATCTTGTTACCGTTGAATCTCCTCCAAGATCAAGCAGCAAGAACAGTTACGCTCCTTGATTGTTAGTATGTGAAACAAGAAGTGTCTAGCCTTTAAATTTTCCGCCTTCCCGAGGCATGTGCGGGCGGCTAGTAATGATCTACCCGTTGTAACAGGTAAATCTTTAAAGATTTGGCATGCTCTCTCTCTTTAAATCTCCAAATCTTTGCCTCTCTCTCTCATCACACCTCTCTCTCTCTCTCGAATACCCGGCAATTTCCTTTCACTCAAACCCTAATCTCTCTCCAATTCTTGCTCAAATGGCTTCCTTCAACGGCTCTGGAAGTTCTGGTTCAAAATCTCAGGGTAGCAGGACACCCGCACCAGCCTCACGAACAGGTCCTGCCCCTGTTGCCTTCTCGCCGTTTTTAATGGCGATTCTAGAAGGTAAACCTTCCACTCCTCCTCGCCCAATCAGCTTCAAACCTTTTGGATTTTTGAAGAGTGTCGACCTGAAATCAGTGGGCTTGGGTTTAAAAGATATTCCCTACCATTTTGGTTGGGAATTGGTGGTGTTTGAGGGATCGACTGTTTGTCCCCTCACTGAAAAGAACTTTGCTTCAACTGGGGAAATTGGTGGCAATCTTGGGTTCCAAGATGAAGCCTTTGAGTCCCATGTTGGCTTCTTTGATTTCTCTGAGCCCTGCTCTTTCGGGCTGTTTCCTGAAAAAGAAATAGTACCTGAAACAGGGTCTGAGTCCTATGAGGAGGTGTTTAAGGACGATTTGGGAGTTGGTCTTCAAGGAGACTCGACTAAGCAGTCTCTTGAGGCAGGGGGAAGTAGTGGCATGGACATCCCTCCTGCAGCAACCAAATCAGTGACTCCGGTTCCTCAATCCGGAGAGAAGAGAAAAAGGGTCAAAACAGTGGCTAGGCGTAGCAGAACGCCTAGATCCAGGCCACAACCAAGGCCTCAAACCTCAAAAACCTCAGCCCCCTCTCCTCCAAAAACTGCCCAACCAACACGCAAATCTACCCGAATTGCTTTTCAGTCTACTCCGCGTACCACAAAATCAACTACTCCAGTAATAGAGGAAATTTCCTCTTCCTCTGAGGATTCTTCAGAATCCTCTGCTACTGAGAACACCCTCTTTAAATAGGGGACCCCGGTGTTCTCCGAGTCCTCAGAAGAACAAACTCAATCTCCTTCTCCTCCTTCCAAGAAAACCTCCACTCTTCCCCATCGCAAAAGAAAGACCTCTACTGCTCCAGTCTCAAAATCAGCTAAACCCGAGACTGCTTCTTCTGTTCCTCCCCCCAAAAGAGCCAAAAAGTCTACTGCCTCTCCTGTTTCTACCAAGATTGCGCATCTGCTTAAGCGCAATGTAGTTAGGGGGAAGATAGTGAGAGTTCAATTTTTCGAGGAACAGGGGTTGGGGGTGTTCCTACAGAAGCTGCGTGCCCAGAACTGGCTGGACCTCTTCACGAACACCCAGCTGGGGTGTTCTGTACCAGAATTGGCTGAGTTCTATGCCAATTGTGCTGTCACCGAAGGGGTGGTGACAAGTAAAATTGGTGATACACAGGTGCAATTTGATGCACAAACTCTGGGTACGATTTTGGGTGTTCCCTCACTTGGCTTTGATGTGTATGTGAGGGAGGATAAGTCTGTCCTAGGGACAGCCAGGCTGCTGGAGCTTTCACAGCGGTTGAGTCAAAACCAGGGCCTGCAAACACCCACATCCGTGAAGAAGGGTGAGATGACCTCTCTGCACCAACTGCTCTTTATGTTTGTCATAAAGAACATCATCCCAAGAGGTCAAGGTAGAAACCAGGCTGATGCTCTTGATCAGTGCCTGGTGGATCTTTTGGATAGGGAGGAACCCATCAACCTTCCTGTTCTTATGATCCGCCATATTGGGCGTATTGCAAACACCACCCGGGCACATGATCTTGGGTATGGTTTTCTACTGACGAGGGTTTTTGAGCACTTTAGGATAGAGCTCAAAAGGAGGGTGGCTGCTCAAGTGATTGATGAGATAGGGAGTAACACCCTTATGGGGTGTGGATATACTCTGGCTGAGGGCTCGGTCTCCAAACAGGGGAGCCGAACACCCAGACCTCCTGTTTCTGGGAGGTCATCAGTCAAAGTTGAGGCTGTTTTAGAGGATAACTCCCGCCTCAAGGATGAGCTCACAGCCGTCAAGGCTGCCCTGGAAGAAGAGAAGGCACTATCTGCCAAGCGTCATGAAGATCTCCTTGCCCTTCTCTCCTCCCTCGCTACCAAACTCCCTCCTCCGCAGCCATAATCAACCCTTGTAACCTGTTCTCATCGGATGTTTCCTAGAGTTCTCTTCCCCGTCCCTTTCTGTGTTTCCTTTTTTTTTTTTTGTATTGCACCTTCCGGACTTTTAATGACATATCCGGTTCTATTATATCTTGCTTATCTCTTGCTATGTCTTATATGATTCACTTGCAAATACCATGTTCTGACTGTTGTTTGTACCTTTTTAATGATGCCAAAAGGGGGAAGATAAGTGGACCTAGGTTGAGTTGAACGGTTGGTTGAGTTAAACGGTTGAGTCATTAGTCTTTATACTTACATATGTTTTTTGGTTGAGTTGAACGGTTGCTTGAGTTGAACGGTTGAGTCATTAGTCTTTATACTTACATATGTTTTTTGACTGACCTAGCACCTGTGTGGATATATATCGGCACTCAAGGCACTTACGAAAATAAAATCTTTTTCTTGTCAATATGGTCACTTGGTTTGTCATCATCAAAAAGGGGGAAATTGTTGAACTAACTGCATAAAGTTTTGATGATAACAAATCCAAGTGTAGCATACTTGCTTGAGTAATGTTGTTCCAAACAAGCTCTCCAAACAGGTTCTACACAGTTGTTTGTATTGATCCTACTTACCTGTTCTGTCTACTAAATATTGAGAACAACTTTTAAGAACAGGTTCCAAGCTTCAGTGACACAAAGATCAGCACACAACAAATCTCGACAACAGCTGACTGAGTCTTAAAGACCAAGTTCCTACATTCAGTGATACAAGATCACCCGAGTAATCAAGGTGACCAAGGTGTTTGGAGTTGCACATCCATTCTCGACAAGATGACTAATTCTTACAACCAGAAGTCTCGATTTGATTTAGGTTTTGTCTTTTAGATTCTTGTTAATATGCCAATCTTGAAAGTCTCAATCTAACACTTCTTGAAACGGTTTTCGAGATTTGCTTCAGAACACCATTTCCAAACAACCCTGCAAACAGGGTGCCTAGGGTGTTCCTGAAACTGCAGCGGCCACATCCGTTTTACCTAAAAATTTCTTTTGGTTGGCTGGCTGCTCTAAGAATCCTTTTATGAAATCCTAGGCTGATTAGTTAAGTCCTAAAAAGATTATTATTTATTATATAGCAGATTGCAAAATCATTTTTTGCTAGAGATTTTTTTTTCAAAATCCGAAAAATCTTTATTCCTTATTTTTAGGCTATGATTGATTCAAATTTTGAAACCAAGATTTTTATCCTTTTTTGGGCT
Source organism: Carnegiea gigantea (assembly GCA_029747015.1). Taxonomy (NCBI): domain Eukaryota; kingdom Viridiplantae; phylum Streptophyta; class Magnoliopsida; order Caryophyllales; family Cactaceae; genus Carnegiea; species Carnegiea gigantea. The sequence continues at coordinate 95,134 of JAKOGI010002381.1, forward strand.
AAATTACACGGCTATATTAAGTGGCTAATCAGTTTTTATCCCGTGAGTATCAAATCCCTATATTTTAGGAGAATCTTATCTTCTTTGTTCCTAGCCGTTGGAAATCTGAAGAAATCTTCTAAGCTGTTAAAATCAGAAGATTTTTCTATCTTTTTTGAAGGAGTTAGCCGTTGGGTTTGCTTGCTTAAATAAGAAAATCTTTTCACTCCTTTCGGTAGAGATACACAAGGGAAAAATCGGTTTCTTTCACAAACACATTGAGATTTCTGGAGCTACATTTCAAAAGAAAAAACCGTGACAAGATTGTGCAAAAATTGAGCTTTCAAAACTATTGGCATACTAGGACTTCATTGTACCTTACATCTGCTTAAGTCAGAAGCACCCCAGTAAGGTGTTTTGTATCCTTGATCTCAGATCAAAAGTGAGTGAGTGTGTCCTTAGTCGTGTGGACTTTGGACGTGTCCAATCTAGAGAGATTTGGACGTGGTGTAACCTGTCTTAGAGAAGAAGGTTACGTGGGTTACAAGTTGTAACAAGGAGTGTTACTTTTGTAACGTGTTCAGCCAGTTAGTGAAGTGGTTAAATCCTACACGAGGTAGGTCGTGGTTTTTCACACCTCAGTTGGGCTAGAGGTGTTTTCCACGTAAAAATCGTGTGTGCTTTATTTCCGCTTTTATCTACTTGATTTTCGCTTCTGAACCAATTGGGAACAGCCACTGCAAACAAGGCCCAAGACTGTTCGTCATTCAGAAACAGTCTCTGCAATCAGGGTCTAAGGCTGTTTGTCAGTAAATAGGCGAAAATCGGACACCACAATTCACCCCCCTCTTGTGGTCGTGTACTCTTAGAATTCAACACAATTATTACCAAAGATCCACTTAGACATTATTAAAGCAATCCAATTAAGCTTAAGCCTTGCCCAACCATGTAACCCTAAATCATTAACTCATCACAAAAACACACACACCGAACATGCAAAATTTTAACACCAAATTCTCATTAATTTCATTTAAATATTCATTATAATTCACTTAAAACCACCAAATCAACTACAATCAAGCTTGTATTTTCATTCAAATCACAATCCTAATCAGCAAGTCATGATAACATAACACACATATTAACCTCATGCGTATGTACGCATATATCTCTATTTAATCATCACTGAACTCATTTAAACACTAATTACTCAACATAATTAACCTAAGCATCATTTAAGCCATAAACCCTAATCCCTTAGGTTCATGGTCACAACTCATCCATCCAACATATATTTCACTTTAATCTCATTCTAATATGCATTAAAATCAATCTCAACATCATCAAAAGAGCATAATGAAGCCCAATCTTTACACCCAACATCGCCCTTCCTCAATACCATGTTCATCCCCAACCTCACTTCATCCATTCAATTTAACAACCAAAATTCAAGAAAACTACAAATTGGCATTCACCAAGGCTAAATACATAATCTAATACAAAAATTTTATCACTAACAAGTGAAGCTCAAATTTATGGGTGTCAAGGTTTCGCACATTTCACCCACTTGAACACAGTCAAAGAGGTGGAGGAAGAGATCGTCGGGATGGTGGCACTAGATGGCGGAAACTAGCGATGCTAGATGGAGGCGTGGTGGCATCAAACGGCCGGTGAATGAGTGGCGGAAAGCGAGCAGGGGGGGTTTTGGGTCTGGGCAGTGGAAATTAGTGGGGCTTTTGGGGTTTTTGTTTCTTTTTTTTGTTGATTTTGAATGATTTTATTAAATGTACATTTTCCCCTTTTTAAAATTTTTTCCCTACCCATTTTAGTTTTGACAACTAGGTTTATCTAGATTTGTCCCTTCTTAATCCTAATCTTCTTCTTTTATTATTTTTATTATTGCAAGATTATTAATTACACACACATATATGGATAACTGAGGTAATATTTTTGGCTAAAATTAATAAATGAAATGATACATTTTTTGGGTGTAACACTTGGGAGAAATATTTTCATTTTTGATTAGTAGCTCGCTCTTTTATATACGTAACTCACCTGATTATTATTGTTACATTGTTCCTATATTTATTCGTATATTATTATTACTACCATGTTTCAAGTTAGCCTTTTGCTAATTAGGCTAATTTTTATTTAGCAGTTATTCAAATATTTATTAGCATTTGAATGAATTAGTTAGGGGCGTAGCAAAGTCCATTTCAAAGCCACGTTATCGTTTCAACTTGCAATGCACAAATACATATATATATATATATATATATATATATATATATATATATATATATATATATATATATATATATATATATATATATATATATATATATACATAGAATGCTAAATTGAAATGCAGCGCCCAACTTGATTGATTTATAATTAGAATAATTCAAGGTATTTAATATGAATCTTAGGTTTAAGCCATTATAACCTTCCCTCCTTAAAATAAGTTTCGTCCTCGAAACTTGTAATTTAAAAGAAACATCAACCGTACCTCAAATAAGTATGGGTACTTGATTCTCATGTTCTCTTGGGTTTCCCATGTAGCCTCAGATGAATTATGATTGGCCCATAGGACTTTTACTAGAGGAATGCTTTTGTTCTGAAATTGCTTAACTCTGTAGTCTAATATCTGTACGGGACGCTCCTCGTACATTCGGTTCTCAGCGACTTCTACTGGTTTTGTTATGATGACATGATTTGGATTCGGAACATATTTTCTGAGCTATAAAATGTGAAAAACATTGTGCCCATGCTCAAGTTCTATGGTAACTCCAACCTGTATGCCACCGGGTTTAATTTCTCAATAATTTCATAAGGGACGATGCATCTATAGCTCTGTTTGCCCCTGAGGTTGAATCTTCTCACTCCTTTAACAAGGGACACCTTTAAAAATACTTTATCTCATACTTGAAACTCTAATGGTCTTCTCCGTTTGTCCGCATAGCTTTTCTGTCTGCTTTGGGTGGTTTGATATGTTCTTGAATCTTCCTTATCATTTCAGTGGTCTCTTAAATCAACTCAGGCCCTAAGGTTAATGCTTCATCCAGCTCACTCCAACATAACAAAGTTCTACACTTCCTCCCACACAATGCTTCAAAAGAGGCCATCTTAATGGTGGATTGATAGCTGTTATTATAGGAGAACTCCACCAATGGTAAATAATCTTTTCGCTTTCCCTTGAAGTCAAGCACACATGCCCTAAGCATATCCTCCAGGATTCGATTTATTCTCTCAGTTTGACCATCAGTCTCAGAGTGGTATGAACTACTAAAATTTAACTTGGTGACAAAAGCTTTTTGCGGAGCTTGCCAAAGTCAAGCCTGAAACCTTTGGTCTCAATCAGACACTATATCCTTTGGTATACCATGCAGTCGAACTATTTCGTTGACATACAACTGTGCTAGTCTCTCTACACCCCAAGTGTCATAAATTAGTATAAAATAGGCATATTTGGTGAGTCTATCTACAATGACCCAAATAGCATTCTTATTTGAAGCAGAAAAGGGCAATCCCATAATAAAATCTATTGAAATTTAATCCCACTTCCAGGTAACGATCTCTAAAGGTCTCAATTCGCCCACATGGCGCTAATGTTAATCTTTCACCTTTTGACATATCAGACATTTATCTACATACTCTGCAATCTTTCTTTTCATGTTATCCCACCAGTAGAATTGCCTCATATTCCTATACATTTTTGTTCCTCCGGGGTGCACTGAGTACTGAGTATTATGAGCTTCTTCTAAAACCTTCTTTTCAACTCCTCATTATTTGGTACGCACAATCGGTTTTGAAACCTCAAGGTTCCATCTTTATGTATTACAAAACCAGGTGATTTTCCTTGTACAACATTGCATCTAAGCTTCTCTAGTTTTGTATCATCCTTTTGACTTGCCTTAATTTCTTCTATTATGGAAGGGTACACCTCTAGTGATATCAATAACCCATCTGTGTATCCCGGTAGCACAAGTTTGATACCCATTATTTCAAGGTCCCTTGAAATGTCAGGTTAGGTATTTATCATTGTATTTAAACTATGTTGGGTCTTCCTACTTAGCGCATTTGCTACTACATTCGCCTTTCTGGGATGATATAGAATTTACAAGTCATAATCTTTTAGCAATTCCAATCATTGTCGTTGTCTTAAGTTGATCTCTCTATGAGTAAAGATATACTTTAAGCTTTAGGGGTCAGTGTAAATCTTGCATGACACTTCATATAGGTAGTGTCGCCACATTTTTAAGGGAGAAACTACTGCAGCTAACTCCAGATCGTGAGTGGACTAGTTCTTCTCGTAACGCTTGAGTTGCCTAGAGGCGTAGGCTATTATCTTGTCATCTTGTATTAGTACATAACCTAACCCATTCTTAAAAGCATCACTATAAATAGTGTACTCTTTCCTTCTTCAGGCAAGGTAAGGATAGGCATTGTTGTTAAGCGTCTCTTTTGTTAGAACGTATAAGGTTTTGATGATAGCAAATCCAAGTGTTGTAGTAGTTGTTGTTGTTCCAAACAGGCTTTACCAACAGGGTCTTACTACTGCTCTTCAATATATTAAAACTGCATGACTAATGGTTTATCAAGAACAGGTACTCAAGTCAGCGATGTAAGAACAACCATAAGAAACAGGCTCTGTAAGGTGTTTTGAAGCATATCCTGTGAAGTGTTTGAAACATAAGATATAAGTGCAGCTGTGACAAACAGGTTCTGTGAAGTGTTTGTAGCAAAGTCGTTCTACAAGATGACTAGTGGTTACAACAAGATGTCTCAATCTGATTTGGTTTTATATTTTTAGACTCTTGTTAATATGCCAATTAGAAAGTTTTAATTTACCACTCACTGGAAACAGTTTTTCTTTTCGGAAAATATTTCGGATCACCCTTCAGAACAATCCTGGGAACAGGGCGATCAGGGTGTTTCCCGAATAAGCTGCGAAAAACTGCTTTGCATGAATTTTATCTTTAGGATTTTGAGCAGCTTCTTCAAAGATTTGCAAGAAAGATTTTTCTATGGAGTATCTTATTCTTACCCTAAAAACGGTTATCAAAAATCTTAAGGGATTTGCAAAATCTTTTTGAATAAAAAGAATATCCAATTTTTGGCAAGTGGATAAGGTAGTTGAGAAAAACATGGGCTAGCTGCTAAAGAACACCGCCTTATGCACGCGGTTCAGGAAGTGTTTTTCAGCTCATGTCACCTTACCCCTTATAGCTAAAGGATTCTATTTTCTCTAGGATTTTAGTTTCCAAAAATTTCAGAAATAGTTTTTCCATCCCTTGTGGGTAAAGGATTCTATATTCTTCAGATTTTTTAGTTTCCAAAAAATTTGATGAATTGTTTTCCAAGCACTATAAAAGGCGGCTTCTTACAATCTTGGAGACATCGGTTTTCAAAGAGAAAAAATCTGAGTTCATAAGCTAAAACGTTTGAAAAGAAAACCGAGCCTTGTGAGTGAATTAATTGAGCTTTCAAAGTTGGCATACTAGGACTTCATTGTACCCTATATTAGCTTAGTTGAGAAGCATTGTAATAGGGTGTTTTTCTTTACATTCTTCTTTCACAAGAGTGAGTAGAGTGTGTGTCCAAATCAAGGGGATTTTGGACGTGGGGTAACTTGTCTTAGGGAAGACAGGTTACGTGTGTTACAAGTTGTAACAAGGTGTGTTACTATTGTAACGTGATTAGCCCGTTTAGTAAAGTGTTTAAATCCTACACGAGGTAGGTCGTGGTTTTTAACCTCAGTTGGGCTAGAGGTGTTTTCCACGTAAAAATCCTGTGTCCATTATTTCCGCATTCAATTTTGTTGGATTTTCGCTTCTGCTTATCTCAGAAACAACCTGTGCGAACAGGGTCTAAGACTGTTTGTCAGCAACTTGCGAAAATCGAACACCACAATTCACCCCCTCTTGTGGTTGTGTACTCTCTAATTCAACAAGTGGTATCAGAGCAGGTTCTCCTTTGAAAAGCTAACACCTTTGAGAGATCCTTGAAGATGAGTACTCCACAAGGCATGCTTGAAGGTCAATCCATAACTCGTCCACCATACTTTAATGGCCAACACTATAGTTGGTGGAAGAATAAGATGGAAAACTACATCCAAGCCGAGGACTATGAGTTGTGGATGCTCATCAAGCATGGACCACTCATCCCTAAGAAAACAACTGAAGATGGAAAGTCAATCCCCAAGGAGCCTAAGGAGTTCAATGCTGAAGATTACAAGATGATGGAGAAGAATGCCAAGGCCAAGAAACTCCTATATTTTGGCCTAGGTCCTGATGAATATACTCGCATATCTGAATGTGAGTCGGCCAAAGAAATCTGGGATGCTTTGCAAGTAGCTCACGAAGGGACCAATCAAGTAAAGCAATCCCGGATTGAATTGCTTATGAGAAAGTATGAGCTGTTCGAGATGGGTGATCGGGAAAGTGTGATGGACATGTACACTCGCTTCACTCACATAACGAATGAGTTGAAATCCTTGGGAAAATCCTTCACCACCGAAGAATTGGTAAGGAAGATCCTAAGAATTTTACCTCATTCTTGGGAAGCAAAAGTAACGGCCATCCAAGAAGCTAAGGACATGAACAAGATCACCCTAGATGAGCTGATTGGAAACCTCCAAACATATGAACTTAGGAAATATTCTCAACAGAAAGATGAGACAAAGAGAGAACGAGGTCTTGCACTAAAGGCCTTAGAAGATGATTCTGATTCTGAGGAGGAGGAGATTGCCATGATGACTCAAAAATTTAAGAAGTTCTTCAAGAAAGTCAAAGAAAACATCAAAAGGAAGGACTTCGGCAAAGCCAGGAACACCCCTCGGGAACAGTTCACTGGGTGTTTCAAGTGTGGTAAGTTGGACCACATTGTGAGAAACTGCCCACTGCACAAGGAAGAACAAGAACCCGAACACCCCAGAAAATAGGGGAGGAAACAGGGTGTAAGCAGCTCAGCGAAAAGGTTCTCAAAAGCTATGCTCGCGGCCTGGGGAGATTCAAGTGAGGATGAGGAAGGGTCTGAAGCTGGGGAAGCTGATGTAGCACTCATGGCAAGGAGTGACACTGATTCAGATGATGGGTCAACGGATAGTCTGACTCAACTCAAGAACAAGGTACGTGGTCTAAATAAATCAACTCTTGAGAAATTAGTGTACAATATAATGGATATATGTGCTGAATTAAAAGGGGATGTTCGAGATTTAGAACTTGAAAATGAAACCCTTAAATTAGAAAAGCTTGAAGTTGACAAAGAGACTCTTGCCTTGCATGAAAACATCAATGTGCTTAAAGAAACTCTACTCATGAAAGAAGAGACTTGTTCCACTAAACTGACTGAGCTAGAAAAAGAATCTCTTGACTTAAAAGGTAAGGTCGAGTCTTTGCTGGAAGAAAACAGAAACTTGCTTGAAAAAATAAAACACTTAGAATCGGACCTTGCCGCAAACAAGCTCTGGAACAGGTCCTCAAGGGCGTTGGAATGGTTAAACACTCATCATAGTCAAAATAGAAGAGGACTAGGTTTTGTGCCTAAGATGACCTACCCAGTGAATAACAAATATGTGGGATTATCTGAAAATATTGTTTGTTTTCATTGTGGTAAAACGGGGCATTATCGATATGCTTGTCCTATAAGAAAGTATGCCATTAAAAAGAACTCAGTGCATGTAAAACAAATGTGGGTTAGGAAAGATGAGATTTACACGTCTAAAGGAATGGGACCCAAGTGGATCTGGGTTCCCAAAACTAACCCTTGATTTGTTTTGCAGGCTGAAGTGAGAGAGAACAACCCAGCAAACAACCCAGCAAATAGTGCAGGAAACAGTCTAGGGAACAGGCAGCTGTGGTATGTTGACAGTGGGTGTTCGAGGCATATGACTGGTGAAAAATCCAATTTTCTCTCACTTACAGCATCAGAAGGAGGGAGTGTAGCATTTGAAAATGGCAAATCTGGGACAATTATCAGTATAGGTAAGATAGGTGAGTCACTCTCCCATTCAATTGACAATGTTTATTTTGTGGATGGTTTAAAACACAACTTGCTAAGTGTATCCCAACTGTGTGACAAAGACAACCTAGTAGTGTTCTCTCCAACACGTTGCTTGGTTGTAAACATGAACACAGGAGATGTTGTGTTGAGGGGAAAGCGACACAAAAATGTTTATAAAGTGTGTATTTCTACTCTTCCCCAAAATAATTTGACTTGTTTGAGTGCCTTAAAAGATGATGTTATGCTTTAGCACAAAAGACTAGGTCATGCAAGCCACTCTCTTTTGAACAAACTTGTAACCAAAGATTTAGTAGTTGACTTACCTTCCATCAAATTTAATGATGACAAGGTATGTGATGCATGTGCCAAAGGCAAACAAGTCAAAAATTCATTTAAGTCTAAAAAGTGTATAAGCACTACTCGACCCCTTGAATTAATACATATGGATCTATGTGGTCCAATGAGGATCATGAGCCGAGGTGGCAAGAGGTATGTGCTTGTGATAGTGGATGACTACTCTCGTTTCACTTGGACTTTGTTTTTGGCTTCTAAAGATGAAACTTTTGAAAAATTTCTTGCTTTCATTAAAAAGACTGAAAAGAGGGTAGGACACTCTTTGGTATGCATAAGGTCTGACCATGGTACAGAATTTGAAAATTCGAGCTTTATTGACTATTGTAATGAGCATGGTGTTGATCACAATTTTTCAGCTCCAAGAACACCCCAACAGAACGGGGTGGTAGATTGCAAAAATCGTACTCTAGAGGACATGACTAGAACAATGCTTGTTGCTAGTGGTCTTCCTAGAAATTTTTGGGCTGAAGCTTTAAACACATCATGTTACATTATAAATAGATGCATGATTAGACCTGTTCTTAACAAAACTCCTTATGAGATCCTCAAAGGAAGAAAACCAAATATTTTGCATTTGAGAGTTTTTGGGTGTAAATGTTTTGTGCATAATAATGGAAAGGATGCCTTAGGGAAATTTGATCCAAGGAGTGACGAGGCAATATTCCTCGGTTACTCCTCACATAGTAAGGCATACAAAGTGTTTAATAAGAACCTTGTGTATTGAAGAAAGTGTGCATGTGCTTTTTGATGAAACTAACTCTCTAAGTGAGAATGATGCACAGGAGGAAGACCTCAAACTAGGTCTTGTTAAAAAAGACATGGTGCTTCAAGATGAACCAGGTAAGGATCAACCTGAGAGATCAAGGCCTGAAGCTGTTCTTCAGGAAGGTAGGCAGGGTGTGAACCAAATAGGGGGAAACAGGATGGAACCCTGTTCGGGACAACATCAGCTGAACCCTTCTGAGATAATTTCAGGAACAGGCTCCCAAATAGGCTTGGGAACAGGTCCTGAACTTGTTTCACCAAATATTCCAGCTAGGATGGAGAGCATATCTGTGAACCCACTTTCACCACGATCATGGAAATACCAAAGTTCACATCCTCTTGATCAAATTTTGTCTGATATTAATGCAGGAGTTCAAATAGATCTAGGCTTAAAAATTTCTGTGCTTTCTATGCTTTTCTCTCAAAAATTGAGCCTAAGAATATTAATGAAGCTCTTGCAGATTCAGATTGGGTCACAGCCATGCAAGAAGAACTCCATCAGTTCGAAAGAAACAAGGTATGGCACCTTGTGCCACGGCCAGAGGATAGAACAATCATTGGAACCAAGTGGGTGTTCCGTAACAAGCTAGATGAGTGCGGAACAGTCACTAGGAACAAGGCCCGGCTGGTGGTTCAAGGCTACAACCAAGAAGAGGGAATTGATTATGAAGAGACTTTTGCACCTGTTGCAAGGATGGAAGCCATTCGAATCTTGATAGCTTTTGCAGCCCACATGGAGATCAAGTTATATCAAATGGATGTTAAAAGTGCGTTTCTAAATGGGTACCTTAAAGAGGAAGTGTATGTCAAACAACCCCCGGGTTTTGAAAGTAATGAATTTCCTAACTATGTTTTCAAACTTGACAAAGCACTTTATGGTTTAAAACAAGCCCCTAGAGCTTGGTATGAGCGGTTGTCAAGCTTTTTATTAGAAAATGGTTTTACAAGAGGCAAGGTAGACAATACCTTGTTTTTAAAATCTAAGGGGGAACATTTGTTGATTGTCCAAGTATATGTCGATGACATCATATTTGGTGCAACTCATCATGATTTGTGCAATGAATTTTCAAAAATGATGAGGAGTGAGTTTGAAATGAGCATGATGGGTGAGCTTAATTTCTTTCTAGGCTTGCAAATCAAGCAAACTTCAAACGGCACCATGATCCATCAATAAAAGTATATCAAAGAGTTACTTAAGCGTTTTAAGATGGAGTCGGCCAAGCCCATTGATACTCCCATCTCTCCCTCAACCAGGTTAGTAATGGATGATGGTAGTCCCTCAGTTGAGGAGAAATTCTATAGGGGCATGATAGGGTTACTCCTATACCTGACGGCTAGTAGACCTGACATTGTTTTCAGTGCTGGTCTATGTGCACGTTTTCAGTCTAACCCTAAAGAAACTCATCTTAAGGCTGTAAAAAGGATTTTAAGATACTTAAAACATACACCTGATCTAGCCTTATGGTATCCTAGAGGGTGCAACTTCGATCTTGTTGGGTATGCTGATGCTGATTATGCAGGTTTCTTGGTTGATAGAAAAAGCACCTCAGGTATGGCTCACTTTCTTGGACCTAGTTTGGTATCTTGGGCAACCAAGAAACAACTCTCTATTGCCTTGTCCACAGCAGAAGCTGAGTATGTGGCAGCTGCATCTTGTTGTGCTCAGTTATTATGGATAAGACAACAACTCAAGGACTTTTGTGTTGACATAGGATGCATTCCTATTTATTGTGACAATACAAGTGCAATTAACATTGCCAAAAATCCATGTCAACACAAAAGAACAAAACATATTGACATTCGTCATCATTTTCTAAGGGACAATGTTGAAAAAGGAGTAATCTCAATGAATTTTTGTGCCACTGAAAATCAAATTGCTGATATATTCACAAAAGCATTGAGGTAGAGAACAATTTGAAAGGAATAGACTCGAACTAGGCTTAATTAGAACAACCTGACCAACCTGTTCTCTCTCCCTGTTTGCAAAATTTAAAAGTGATGGGTACAACATGTTAAATTTTTGTTTGTAATCAACTTGTGTGCTATGTTTAGCATATGTGAGGTTTGCAACTTGCTGACACTCGTTGAGGTCTAATGAGATTGCCCTTATTGTCCAATGTTACCGAGCAAGTAACCTCAAGAACAAGCATCAGAAACAGGTACGCCTCTTGTTTGTCAAATGTGTGCAACAAATTGAAAACTGCTAATCTCTTCCCGAGGCGTGCGCAATAAATGCTAAAGTCCGTTGCAAAAACGGGCAAAATCTTTTAAAGATTTCGCACGTCTCTCTCTCCCTTTAAAGCTCTTGCTCAATCTCTCACCTCCACCGAAACTCTCTTGCTTTGAAACTCTGTTCAAGAAACCCTAATCTCTCTCCTTCCTCTGAAAAATGGCGTTCTCCATTAGCTTCGAGAGCTCCTCGACCTTGACCCAGGGCAACCAGACACAGGGCACAGCCTTGCAAACAGCCACAGCCCTGTTTGCACCTACACAATTTCTGACGGCCCTCATAGAAGGTAAAAATACTGAACCTCCTCGACCCATTGCCTATAAACCTTTTGGGTTTTTGAAAAGTATCGACCTTAGAACAGTGAATTTGAAATTGGAAGACATCCCGTACAAATTTGGGTGGGAATTGATTTTGTTTGGTGAAACGGGTGCATGTCAACCCCAAGAACGTGTTGGGGCATCTGAAAGAGAAATTGGGGCTTTAGATGAACTCTTTCTGTTGGACCATGAGTTAGATGACATCAATTCGTTTGGGCTGTTTCCGAGCAGGAAACAGGGTCAGAAACAGGGCCTGAAGTTTTTAGGGATGACCTAGGGGAGGATTTGTCAAAAGAAGAAGGGGGAAGTAGTGGTCAAATGAAGGAGTCTCCTGTTAAGCCTGCACAAGCCACACCGGTAACACAAACCGGTGAGAAACGCAAAAGGTACAAAATTGTGGCTAGGCGTGCTAGAGTACCAAGAACACGACCACCATCAAGGCCTAAAAGCGGCCAGACTGAAGCGCCCTCAAAAAGTGAACCCCCTGTCAAACTAAAACCACAAATCCCCTCTTCGGCCAAACCCACAAACAGACCCACAAGAAAATCAGCCGAATAGCTTTTCACTCCACTCCTCGTCCTGCCAAACAGTCAGCCCCTGTTATTGAGGAGATTGATTCCTCCTCTGAGCCTTCATCAGATAGCGACACTGAGAACACTGCCTTCAAACAGGGCACGCCCGTGTTCTCAGAGTCCTCAGAGGATAAGCCTCTTCCTATACCAAAACCATCACCCCTCAAAACTCCCAAGAGAAAAGCCTCCCTCAAACATGCCTCCACCCAAGACCCTCCTACTGAGCCCTAACCTAAACGAGCCAAGAAATCTACCCCGTCTGCAATCTCAGCCAAACTGACCCAATTGATTCAGAGACGGGTTGTCAGGGGCAAAATTATAAAGGTCAAATATTTTGAGGAACAGGGACTGGGGGTGTTTCTGCACAAGCTGCATGCACAGGGGTGGTATGAGTTGTTTACAAACACCCAGCTGGGGTGTTCTGTACATGAGTTGGCAGAGTTCTATGCCAACTGCACTGTCACCGAAGGAGTGGTGACAAGTATTGTTAATGGGAAGCAGCTTCGCTTTGATGCGAAGATATTAGGGGACATTCTGGGGATTCCCTTCACAGGCTTTGATATATATGTGAGGGAAGACAAGACTATTCTAGGGACAGCCAAGCTGCTGGAACTCGCCCAGACATTTAGCCAGCAACCAAGCCTGCAAACACCCAAGTCTGTGAAGAAAGGGGACATGACATCGCTCCATCAATTGCTATTTTGGTTTATCATCAAGAATGTCATCCCCAGAGGCCAGGGTCGCAATCTTGCTGATGCCATGGATCAGTGTTTGATGGATCTGATGGACACGGAAGTGCAAATTAACCTTCCTGCCATCATGATTCGACATATTGCAAGAATTGCAAACACCTCTAGGGAACATGACCTGGGATACGGCTTCTTTCTGACTAGTGTGTTTGAGCACTTTGGGGTGACACTGCAGAAGAAGATGGGCGCTCAGTTCATTGATGAGATCGGGAGTAACACCTTTATGGGGTGTGGGTATGCTTTGATTGAAGGGTCTGCCTCAGAACAGGGGACCAGAACACCCCGTCCTCCTGTTTCTGGCAGTTCCTCAAACAAGCTTGAGGCTGCTTTGGAAGAAAACTCTCGCCTCAATACTGAGCTTAACACTGTAAAGGCTGCCCTGGATGAGGAAAAGGCTCTCAATGTAAAATGCCATGAAGATATCCTCGCCCTTCTCTCTTCCCTCTCAGCAAAATTTTCCCCTCCTGCTCTCTAATCACCCCCCATCTGTTGTCCTCATAGCCTGTTCTCACTTCTCACTTCTCTTGCTAGTTTGTACCTTCTGTTGCATTCGTTTGGTGAATGACAGGTTATATTGTTTTTTGATTGGCTTTGCCTTGCTTGCTTTCTGTTGTGAATTGCTTGTGTGTGACTAGGATGGCCAATCTCATTACCGTACCAACACACTTGAGTGTATCGCCTGTTGCCTTTCCTCCATTACCCAAGTGGTGGTGATAGCAAACACCCTCTGTTTGACTGTTCGCCCCTACTTTTTAATGATGCCAAAAGGGGGAAGATAGGATGACCAATATTGTTTTAGTTTTGCCATGGATGAGTTAAATTTCTTACACTCTTTCGATACTGACTGCTTCATGTGAATTGTCGGTCCTATAAATAATTGGCACTAATCACTTCAATTGTCCTTGAAAGTCAATATGGTCACTTGGTTTGTCATCATCAAAAAGGGGAATTTGTTAGAATGTATAAGGTTTTGATGATAACAAATCCAAGTGTTGTAGTAGTTGTTGTTGTTCCAAACAGGCTTTACCAACAGGGTCTTACTGCTGTTCTTCAATATATTAAAACTGCTTGACTAATGGTTTATCAAGAACAGGTACTCAAGTCAGCGATGTAAGAACAACCATGAGGAACAGGCTCTGTAAGGTGTTTTGAAGCATATCCTGTGAAGTGTTTGAAACATAAGATATAAGTGCAGCTGTGACAAACAGGTTCTGTGAAGTGTTTGCAGCAAAGTCGTTCTACAAGATGACTAGTGGTTACAATAAGATGTCTTGATCTGATTTGGTTTTATATTTTTAGACTCTTGTTAATATGCCAATTAGAAAGTTTTAATTTACCACTCACTGGAAACGGTTTTGCTTTTCGAAAAATATTTCGGATCACCCTTCAGAACAACCCTGGAAACAGGGCGATCAGGGTGTTTCCCGAATAAGCTGCGAAAAACTGCTTTGCACGAATTTTATCTTTTGGATTTTGAGCAGCTTCTTCAAAGATTTGCAAGAAAGATTTTTCTATGGAGTATCTTATTCCTTACCCTAAAAACGGTTATCAAAAATCTTAAGGGATTTGCAAAATCTTTTTGAATAAAAAGAATATCCAATTTTTGGCAAGTGGATAAGGTAGTTGAGAAAAACATGGGCTAGCTGCTAAAGAACACCGCCTTATGCACGCGGTTCAGGAAGTGTTTTTCAGCTCATGTCACCTTACCCCTTATAGCTAAAGGATTCTATTTTCTCTAGGATTTTAGTTTCTAAAAATTTCAGAAATAGTTTTTCCATCCCTTGTGGGTAAAGGATTCTATATTCTTCAGATTTTTTAATTTCCAAAAAATTTGATGAATTGTTTTCCAAGCACTGTAAAAGGCGGCTTCTTACAATCTTGGAGACATCGGTTTTCAAAGAGAAAAAAATCTGAGTTCATGAGCTAAAACGTTTGAAAAGAAAACCGAGCCTTGTGAGTGAATTAATTGAGCTTTCAAAGTTGGCATACTAGGACTTCATTGTACCCTATATTAGCTTAGTTGAGAAACATTGTAATAGGGTGTTTTTTCTTTACATTCTTCTTTCACAAGAGTGAGTAGAGTGTGTGTCCAAATCAAGGGGATTTTGGACGTGGGGTAACTTGTCTTAGGGAAGACAGGTTACGTGTGTTACAAGTTGTAACAAGGTGTGTTACTATTGTAACGTGATTAGCCCGTTTAGTGAAGTGTTTAAATCCTACACGAGGTAGGTCGTGGTTTTTAACCTCAGTTGGGCTAGAGGTGTTTTTCACGTAAAAATCCTGTGTCCATTATTTCCGCATTCAATTTTGTTGGATTTTCGCTTCTGCTTATCTCAGAAACAACCTGTGCGAACAGGGTCTAAGACTGTTTGTCAGCAACTTGCGAAAATTGGACACCACAATTCACCCCCCCTCTTGTGGTTGTGTACTCTCTAATTCAACATCTTTAGTTCTTGAAATGCTTCTTCACGCTTGTTTGACCACTTAAATTTAGAATTTTTCTTCAACAGTTTGGTCAGTGGAGTTGCGATCTGTCACGAATCTTCTATAATATCCTGCTAAACTCAGAAAACTTCTTACTTCTGTCACATTGGTGGGCCTAAGCTATTCAGTGACCGCCTTTATCTTTTGAGGATCAATTTTGATTCCCTCCTAACGTGCCCCAAAAATGTCACTTCAGTTAATCAAAACTCACACTTTTTCAGCTTAGCATATAACTGATGTTCCCTCAAGGTTTGTAACACAATCCTCAAATGATCCGCATGTTCCTCCCTGTCCTTAGAGTATATCAGAATGTTATCTATGAAAACCACCACAAATTTGTCCAAATAAGGTCTAAAAACTCTATTCATGAGATCCGTAAACACAGCAGGGGCATTGGCAAGCCCAAAAGGCATCACGGTAAACTCATAATGACCATATCTAGTTCTGAAAGCTGTTTTGGAAATATCTTCTGAGTTAATTCTAAGCTGATGATAGCCAGACCTCAAATCAATCTTGGAGAACACCTCAGCTCCTTACAATTACTCAAATAGATCATCTATCCAAGACAAAGGGTACTTATTCTTAATGGTTATTTTATTTAACTCCTGATAATCTATGCACAACCTTAAGATTCCATCCTTTTTTTTCACAAACAACACTAGGGCTCCTTAGGGTGAAACACTTGGCCTGATAAACCTTTTTTACAATAACTCGTCCAACTGGGCTTTTAATTCCTCGAACTTGGTTGGGGCCATCCTATATGGAGCTTTTAAAATAGCTTGTGCACTAAGAATTAATTCAGTCTCGAAATCAATCTCCCTTTGAGGAGGTAGACTCGGGGACTCCTCAGGAAAAACATTAGGAAATTCATAAACTGCAGGAATGTTTTCTATTTTCATCTCCTCCTCTTTAACCTCAGTAGCATAACATAAATATCATATGCACCCTTGTCTTAGCAACTTACTCGCCTTCATACTTGAAATTATAGAATACTCTTTCCTAAGTCATGCCCCATAGAAACATACTTCTCGACCTTCTGGGTCCTTTAAAGTGACTTTAAGATCCTTACAATCTATGTTTGCCCAATAAACAGTCAACTAGTCTATTCTCAAGATTATATCAAATTCTGACATATCAAATTGGATCAACTCCTTAGGGAACTTATGCTCAGCAATTACAATAGGAACATGTTTATAAAGAACAGGGCATTCTATCACTTGCCCATTTGGTAAACTAATTCTATAGTTTGCTCACTCTTTATTTTTTTTCAAATTCAATTACAATGCAGCTCGGGTGGACATAAATGAATAAGTTGCACCCGAATCAAATAAACAAAATGGTTTTGAATTTAAAAAGAGAGTTCTAGTGACAACCATACTAGAGACTACAGCTTCCTTTTTGCTCATTCTATAAGCTCATCTGCCGTTGGGGGTTTTGAGGGTAGGTTTTCCTGACGTAGGATTGGTACAGGCTTGCAACTCTCTTTTCCACAACCTCCTGTCTTATAGGGCAAGTAGCAATCGAATGGTCGGGCCTTCCACACCACATGCACTTGTTAGTACCTGCACGGTTAGCTGCAATAGGGTCTGTATGTCTACACTTAGCGCAAGGTTCTGTTGATGCCACTGGCGACTTGTAGCAGGGTCAACAGCGGGTTTCTTCTGCGCCACACTCTCACTTGATGTTCCGCGATCGTTCCATTTCCTCTTCTGATTTCCTAGGTTCAAGAACCTTAACTCACCTTTCACTCATTCCACTTCAGCAGCTCTTTCGTACAACTACTGGTAAGTTTGAATTGGCTGGCCCGCCAACTGATTTCAAATATAGAAAGCTAGACCTTTCACAAACCTTCTCATTTTTACCCTTTAAGACGCCATAAAGTCTAGAGCAAATTTTGATAACTCCGTAAACTTACGGGCATTGCATCACCATTATATTACCACTCATCTTCAACTCTATGAACTCTTTCTCTTTATGTAGTTGAACAATGATTGGGAGGCCCTAGCCCTTAGCTCCTCGAGAAATTTAGCCCAAGTAAGATCGGCCCCTTGTAACTTATCTTTCACAATACACCACCAGGCATCTACTTCATCAGCAAAATAAAAAGTCTCCATGCTAACCTTTTTCTCATCAAGTACTTTAACTACTACAAATATATTTTTCATTTCCCTAATCCAGTCTTCTAGTTACACAGGTTCAAGGATTCCGTCATAGACTTTAGGGTTACGTCGGACTACCCTATCAGCTTGTTTATCAGAGTTTGCAGGAATTTTCGGAGATACAAGGGGTGCAGGGGGTACAGGAGGAATTCTCTTTATCATCTTCATCACCAAAATTTTCAAATAATTCGCGTCCTCCACATTGCCAGGCACTTCCAAGGCCACTATTACGCACACACTAGGGTTCTGTTAAGGGTCCTCATTCACTTGATTACCTAAGACTTAAGATTCACCTTCCATACTATTCAAATTGTTGATAACAGACTCTAACATATTGAATCACATAAACACAGTTCATTACCAAAATTTGCATGACATTACAATAAAGCAGTAATCATTCAGAAATCAAAGCACAATTTAATTCAAACAGTACTATCATTGCATATACATGTACACATACACATACATACATACAAATATATACACACACACACACACACACACACACACACACACACACACACATACATATACTTACATCTATCAATCTATCTATCTATCTATCTATCTATCTATCTATCTATCAATATACATACATATATATATATATATATATATATATATATATATAATATATTTATATAATGTACAATATATATAGATCACACACACACACGACGCAACCACCAACCACACACACACAGTGCACACATTATATACGTGTAATGTATGTCTGTATGTATGGCATGGAGTGTATATATTTATATATCGTATATAGCAACACACATACACACACCACACGACACATGTTTATGTGTATATGTGTATATGTAATGTTATGTATGTATATAATATATGTAGATATGATAGTATATTATATATATTATATATATATATATATGTAATATCACAAAAATACATACATATATATACATGTAACATATATATACATACAAATATATATATATATATATTATATCTATATATATATATATATATATATATCATCTGACATATGTATATATAATGGCAGATAACATACATATATATATATCGATATATATATATATATCTAAATATATATAGTAATATATCCCGCACACCCACACACACACACACACTATATCTATATATGCATATATATACACACACACACACACACATTACCCACACACAGGCATGCATACTATATGTATACGTATATATACAATGCCACAATGCAGACACACAGATACAGACCCACACACATAAAAACAGATTTCACTGGGTTGCATGTGTGAATATATATATGTATATATATATATATATATCATATATATATCATATAATATATATATAATATATAATATATATATATATATATATTGTACCTGTATATAATATATAATATATGTGTGTGTGTGTGTGACGATATATATATCATATATTATATATATAATATATATATTATATATATATATATATATATAAATAAATATATATATAATATATAATATATAAAAAATACAACATATATATACACACACACATACAGACACACACACATATACACGCACAAACATACATACACGCACACAGATATATATGTGTGTGTGCTCGCACACGCGCGCGCGCGCGTGCGTGTGTATAAATATGTACACGTACATATATATACACATACACACACACACACACACACACACACACACACATACATACATATATATATACATATATATATATATATATATATATATACACACATATGTACATATACATATACACACGTATATATACATACATATATATACATACACACACATATAAATATATATATATA
>JAKOGI010002382.1:0-107500 GCA_029747015.1 Carnegiea gigantea
ATATATATATATGTACATATGTATATATATATACATATATGTACATATATATATACATATGCATATATATATATATATATATATATATATATATATATATATATATATGTATATACATATATATATTTATTTATTTATTGTTGATGTGTCGGTGACACACATATACATATATATGGATGTACGTGTATGTATGTACACGCACATGCATGCATACATATATAGGTGTGTTGATGTTATTAGGTACATTTTCTAGGTATTCCTAGTAACGGTCAAAGGAGGTGTTATCCCCCCAATGTTACATAGGAACTTGTGAAATGCATAGAATTGGTGGTGGTTCTTGGAAGCAAGGAGGACGAAATGGGTGGCCAAGTCAAGTGATTCGATGCAAGTAGGGTTTGTATGCTCAATATTAGGAGTGACGCCAATGACTACACCACCGCCACATGACTTCTCTACGAGTTTCTCCTTAGGGGATGGCTCTAGCAATGCGATATCTGTCAACCAATCAACTGAATCGTCCTTGATTGCAATGGCTTCTCTCCTAGAAGGTGCGCCCGTCTCCAGGCTGTTGTACTATGCTAAAAGAATGGGAGAAGCAACTAAGGTCAAGATGTCAATTGTAGTGTCTTTAGGTGTCCTAGGAGGGGATGGAACAACAAATGGTAAAGGTGTTAAAGATGGGTCAATCGCTTCCTTTAGGTCGGTCAAAAGAGTATCAATAATAAAATTAGGCCCTAGAGGAATAAAAAACTCACAACGATCATAGAGATTAGCTTTAAGTTTAGGGAAGGTAGACTAGGGTTGTTCTTATATCATAGGCCACACAGCCTCATCTCACTAACAAAACACTTGTATTGCTCATTCATTGTCTGCACCAAGGCATTGAATCTATCATAACATTCATCCAGAGTATCACAATAGCGACAAAACTTCACGTCATGGTCAAAAGATTGGCAATAAGAGGATATGACATGAGAATAAGACAAATGGGATGATATGGGTCCCTAACTTGATCTACAAATAGAGATTGATCATGCAAATCATAAGAGTGAGGTAAAAGCACCTAGAAGTCTCACTAGCATATTTAGATTATCATTGATACCAAGCCAAGACTCAAACAAGTCCCACGTATCATCAACAATTGAAGAGCAAATACCTATATAACACATTGACTTAAGTGTGGCTCGGGTCACATAGGTTACCCCATCCAGCAGTATGTTGCATGTTTCACATTTTTCAAACATGAAATGTGCATATTGAGCATGATAATCACTAAATATAAATAAGTATTGCCAAAAAGGTTCATGCTCAAATTGAGAAAAATGAAAAATAACCATTGTGTTTTAATTTTTTGTTGATTTTTCAAGTTTTTTTAGGATATTTTCAAACGTCTAGTATCAATTCTCTAGCAAACCTCCAATATTAAAAAACACAAAGTCCTCGGCAATGATGCTAAAACCTTGTCCACTTTATTTTGAGTTTTAAATTTGTAACCTCAAGTGCAAGGTTCATCGCCTAGTACTTAGGGTATTATCCACAGGGGTTTGGGTTCAAGTATCAAAATTAGCTTAAATATTTCATGTTAGGCTAAATAAAAAGGGAATGAAAAAAAGAAACTAAATTAAGATAGCAAGCACAAAAGAAAGGGCATTGAGATTGTGATTTAACCAATTAATGCCCTAAGTGGTCGAGACAAAGCCTAACGTACCAAACCTATACTGACAATTATAGATGGTCGATTGCACAATCAAAGATCACCAAAACCCTCTTTCAAGGATCATAGGCTAGTCTAATTGGCCTAACCACCTATTTTCATGGGGTTATCCCAATTAGAACACGAGATTAGCAATCCTTGGACCCAGCTAAGATTGAGATTATTTCTATGTCCTAATCTCGTCTATTTTCTGTCCAACACAAGCTACTTCACCTCACTTTTCAGTGTAAGTCCACTACCTAAGAATATAGACGAAAGGTCTTTCAACAATTTCATCAAACACTCTGAGGGTATGAGAGAAAACTCCAAATTTGCAAGCATAAATAAAGTGTGGTTAGGCCTAACACAAGGTCATTAAAAGGCTAATCATAAAAAATTAGCTACTAATCATCACAAGAGCACAGTAAATCTAACTACATCTAAACTAGCAAACAAACATGAATAAGAAAGGAGACAAAATGAACATAACCTAAACTAATAAGTTAGTAAACATGGATTAATAATGATAATAACTAAAAATTTAAGCTAAAAAAATTAAACACTAGCACTAAAACAAGATAATATAAGTACGAATAGCAATATGAAATATAGAGAAAGGGAAGCGCTAACTTGGTCTTGATAACGAACTTCAAAATGTAAATCTTTGACTCCAAATCAACAGTAAATCCTACTATATCTAATTTATTAACCCCTAATGGGTTTTTTTAGTGGCTAACATTAAACTAAACATGTCTCTCAAAACTCCAAAAAGAACTCCCCAAACTATGCATACATCGTGCTTATGAAGGACCCCTAAGGTCGGTATGACACTGGTCGTGCCTTTCGACTTGGGTGCTCATGCCATGGCTCAGCCTAGAAGGATGAAAATATGCAGGTGCGATAACCAAAACCAGGCATCATCGTGTCTTGGGACACGACTGTCCATGCCAAGGGGACACGACTGTCCATGCTTGCTAACTGAGTTATCACCATAGGGAAGTCGGGTTAACCATGGTTTTGACTTATTTTGGGCTCCTTTCCATGCTACTTTTTCCTTTTCACTGTTTTGAACCCAATTTTCATCAACTTTTAGATCAACATTATTTCTTGCAAAATAGACAAAACCAACTAAGACTCCTACAAATTGGAATTTATTACATGTAGAAGTCACGTAAATAAGGGCATAAAATATGATATTTTAGGACCAAACGTTGATGCTTAAAATAGACTTCACACTTTCTTTCAAATCAAACCACTAAACTTTATAGCTTATGGTGTCAAAATTCATTAGAATTTTTTGGAACTTTTCACTGGATACTGCTATGGTTTTTGTGGAGCAATAGATTCATATTTTGATGAAGTTTGACAAATTATGTTTTGCAATTGGCTTTTAATTCTTGTTACCAATGAGAATTTGACCAAAAGCCCCTAATTACTGCTTAATATAGTCGAAAATTCATTCGAATTCTGCCAAACATTGGGTTTGCAGCCCTGAGATTCATGTTAAATGAGGTGCATGACCTTTCATCCATTTTTGGATTGCTTTATGTCAAATACCAATATGTGCATTTAGTTAATTCCAGGATTTTGACTTGGACGCCCCAATTCATTAGCCAATTTTAAGAAATGTGGTCAATTTTTTGCTTAGCAAATTTGTCACAACTGGTTCAGGTTTTGGTTGAGGTTGCAACCCAATTTTGATTTGGTCATTATTTTGTAATTGATTTGTACGTTTCCTTTCCCATGAAGCACTAAGCAAAAGCCATCTAAAATCCACTGCCAAGTCACTAGAATTTCACCCAACTCTAGTGAAAAATCGTCGGCAACATTGCAGTTTTGTGGGCATTATTAATCATTTTTTGGCTTATTTTTGTCTAGTTTTTCCCAAATTAAAGGTTTTAATTGATCCTAAAACAAGTGTCAGCTAGATATCATTTTGTGGGTCAAATTGATCAAACCAAGTGAAAAAAATTAGGATTTTGGCTATGATTTAGTTTGCTAATAGTTTAGATCTATTCAAAATTGAAAAATAACATGTTCTTAAGCCAAACGGCCAAATCGTGTTAATTGCAGGTCAAAATCTATTTGGTCTGTGTCGTAATTGGGTTTCTCTGAGTAAATTCAGGTTGGGTTCGGGTTGGGTTGTTGTGTCGGGTCAGACTTTTCCAACTCTATGTGGAGCATAAGTATGGAAGCGTATTCTGAAATATGTTTCAAATGATGTAACTTTCCCAAATTACATGCAAAACTCGACCTAAAAACAACATGGAAGAAGATGGAAATTTCTTTAAAAATAATAATTTCGCAAAATATGCTGCTTGTGCTAGAAACATTTAACTCCATTTTCGTATATTTATCGATATATGAGGAATTTCTTTAAATATTCTTGAGGTTAGGTTTCTCTTTGATTGGAAAATTAAGAACTTTTGGAGTATTTCGATGTGTGTTAAGCATTGCTGCAACTTGGAATGAAATGACAAAGTTAATTGCATTAAACATTTGCTCCTGCCATGATGATTAGGATATGTGTGAAATTTCGACTCTAGGATCTACATTCATGTATTGACTTTATCAGTTATGGCCAAGTTGTATGGATGTGTGTGTGCTAAATTATTAGACGTATATGTCCGTGTGCGCTGATTGTAAGACTTTTGTGTATTACAAACGTCATGTCCATTGTTGTAATTGCTAGACTTAGGTATCTCGCTATCAGGTTTGACACTTATTACAAGTGCTATGTATGTCTATGAGGGAGCACCTGTGGGAGATGTCAAACATGATTCGTGAATTAGCTGAAATAGCTATGAATTAATCGATGAGCAATAAGTCGATATCGCAGTCCATTTTTTGCCTCATGACCAGTATTATATTAAGATGGTTGTTACTCAAAATAAGTGTATTTACTTGTAAGGACATTAGGTGACGTCTTGAGCTAGAGGAATAGCAGTGGGAGGCCACTAAAATGACAAGTGTAGAAGTGCACATATTAACATGTAACTTAAGCAGAGGTGGCGAATGTTGACCTAACCTATGAACCCTACCCGAAAGACCTACCACTCAACCCAATTTTAAGAGAAAATTGAATGAATGTTTTAAACCCAAACCTAAAATAACTGACGCAAATTGATCTGACTCAATTTTGACACGCCCTAATAGTTACCCAATTTGAGGCCTTATTAACCCAAATTTTTACCTTTACTCCAAAAAATAAAAAATATTTGACAAAAGGAGGAATCAATGACACCTTCAGTTTGTGTATTGTTTTTTGATACCAAAACTTATTTATGTAGGCCTAAGGAAGATCATGGTTCACAAAGTTAAGGTGGGCCTATTGGCAAAAGGGTCATAAGTTATAGGCATTGAAAATAAAGTAATACCAAGAATTGAGAACTCACTTGTATTCTACCTAAACACAAAATGACCCAAGCTAAGCCCAAAATGACTCCACAATATCCAAGACCCAAGAGTGACCCAACCTAAATCCAAATTGACCCGATTCTTAAGAAATCCCCTTATGACCTGAACCTGTACTAGTAAACCCAAGTGCTGTTTTTTGATACCAAAACTTATTTCTGTAGGCCTAAGGAAGATTATGGTTCATGAAGCTGAGGTGGGCCTATTGGTAAAAGGGTCATAAGTTATAGGCATTGAAAATAAAGTAATACCAAGAATTGAGAACTCACTTGTATTCTACCTAAACACAAAATGACCCAACCCAAGCCCAAAATGACTCTATAATATCCAAGACCCAAGAGTGACCTGACCAAAATAGATTAACCTAAATCCAAATTGACCAGATACTTAAGAAAACCCCTTATGACCCAAACCTGTACTAGTAAACCCAAACCAAACTGGATAAACCCAATTGCCTCATCTACACTTAAGGAATGATTCAAAGACAAGGAACTAAGGGATGTGGATCAACAAGGCTCAGTGAAGTGAGAAACCTGCGCATGACCAACAAGGTGAACAAAAATGTGCAAGAAAGAAGTTAGCAGAAGCTAAGTGCTTTAATTGTGATCAAATGGATCACTATGCTGATAGCAGTGAGCCTAAGAAGGTACTTAGTAAAGTTCACTAGCAACCTTTATTGTGATTCTATCGATCACTACATGGTTTGATGTGAAGATATGTAGAAACAAGAAAAAGATGGTTGTTAAAGTAATTGGAACATGCATGCTAGTCCTACATGGTGGTCAACACCTTATCCTACATTGTGCCCTATATGCTTTTGAGATTCACCCGAATATTGTGTCTATGTTGTCTTTATTGTTTCTAGGTTCAATTTGGCCATTTTCGTGACATTAAAGCTAAGTTGTTTGATAAAAATTTTATTTTAGTTATGCCCTTATTGGAATTGGTTTTCCTGTAATGAATTTGGGTATTTGTTCCACTAATCCAAGTGTTTATTTTCCAAGTCACACAATTACGATAATGTGAAATATTTAATTGTCATGTTAAACTAGGCCAGCTGGGTAAGAAGCATGTACATGCAAAAGCTACCTAAATAAGATTTGTGAGTAAACAGAAGTGGGCTATCCCACTTGTGAGCAAAAAATCATTGAATTTAGAAAGGCTACCAAGAGCCTTGTTTCCATTATAGTTAATTTATTTGGACATTTATGGTCGAACAAATGTGGTAACAAAACACAAAGGTTCTATGCTTCATCAAATTTCCATTCGATTGGATCAAGTTTGTTTGACTTCATATGAATCTAACGTGACTTGTTCCTTTAAGAAACATATGAGCTTAGTTAAGAACAAATTAGACCCAAGAGGAGGTCAAGACCTCACAGATCAATCAATCAATACCAAATACTTGTTGGCATCATTTAGTGGATATCTTGATGAAAAGGGTTTACTAGCTACTTATTCCCAAAAGTCTACAATGAAATAGTGTTGTTGAGAAAGGAAAAAGAATAATCATAAGATGGTAGGAACAAGGATTGCGTAGGCAAAGTTGTCTGTCTTCTACTAAGGAGATGCTCTTTTTACTATAATATTTGATCTTGATCTTGTGCGTATAAGTTGGTTACTATTTCTTCATATAAGTTATGGATTAGTAAATGACCCAACCTAAGAGTCTTTAAACCTTTAGCGATATACAATCTTTGTTCACAACCTCCCCGATATAAGGGTTGAAGGGGGAAGGAAGAGTGTCTTTATAGGATATTGTAACATCTTGAAAGATTCAATGCTTATTAGGCTGCAAGATAATAAGAGTGTAACTAAATTTAAACCAATATATATCACATTTTAAAGGAAGGATTGTCAAAGAAGGGTGAGATAGGCTAATACTTATCTATATTAGTTCTTTAAGGGGAATCAGACTCTTTATTCGAGGGGGAGGGTTTTAAGTGATGATGAATAAGTTTATCATTAAGATCCACTTTATCATCAACAACAAATAAAAGTGATTATGTTCTTCTTCCAAATGGGAGTGAGATGACTGGCCTTGGTTTGAGGAGGAAAAAATTGATCTAAAGAGGAACAATTTGAGATATAGGAATCTCTTCTAAGATGTAGTAGTTGTAAAGCACACCTCTATGCCATTTGGGCAATGACACACATGAACCTCCCACAACATTCTTACAAGATTGAAATGAGAAAATATGATATTTTCGACCCTTCTAAGGACAAGTGATAAAGGCAATGGCAGTAAAATGTAGTAAAAGGAGGCTAACAAAGTCTAGGAGCTAGTTGAACTTCGAGAATGACACAAGGTTACTTGAAAACAAGGTACGACCAATGGCATAGTTGACAGCAGGCTCAACTTGTCACAAAAGGGTACACACAACAGTTTAAGGACAACTACACAGAGTTTTTCCCTCCTATTACGTAATTTGCCTTGATTCAATTGTATCTTGTTAATATCTCTACTTTGGATCTAAAGTTAGATCATGTAGATGTACAAATGCCAATCTCATAGGAGATTTAAGTGAAGAAACTTAAGTAGATGAACCTATGAAGGTTATGTTCAATGCAATCATAAACATGAGGTTTGTAGACCTTTGAGGACATTTTATAGCCTTAAAGTATATTCGGTGTAATGATACATTTGCTTTTCCATAGTGTGCCCATCTTTGGTGGCCATCTGTAGTGGGATCACTACGATTGATGGATATTATTTATACCAAAAGGTTTGGAGGTAAAAGAACTATGTAAATCCTTATATTATTGATAGATGGATATGATGTAGAGTTTCTAAGCAAGGCAAAGGGCTTTATCAATGTATAACATTGATGTGCTTTATATTAGTAAGGCACCATATGCTCCTTAAGTAAAGTTTTTGAGAGAATATTCAAGGGGGTTGCTCTCTTGCCTGAAGAGAATGACATCAAAAGGCCCTTGAATAACTTAGCATGCACAATAGTGGTAGGATATTCTTATCAATAAAAATGAGCCCTTAACAATAAAATGTGCCCAAACTCCACAAAAAAAGATGTGGGAGCAAAACCTCTTCTGCTAGTATGGGTGCAATATTAATGCATGATATGGTGCATATTAGATGTGATGTCCTCAAGTAGATGGCAATTGGACCTAAGAGTATCATAGTGGCAGGTAGTTAAGACATAAGATACCTCAAGGGAACCCCCACTTGTGCGTTCAATACATGAGCAATGACATGCACCAAAAGGGGTGCGCTGGTATTGATAGTGGGAGGTGTAGATAAGAAATGAACCTTCAAATATTGTCTTCCTACTTAGCAATGGTGCTAAAGTCATAAAAATTGGTCGTACGTTGTCTTTGCTATAAGACAGTGTGAGTTTTATAGCTTTCTCCATGAAAGCACAAGAGTTCATTTCTTGAAGAGATACTTGGATTATTTGGTTGGTGGATCGAGTAGTACTAGGTTTACTATGATCAGTTGTGATCAAATGTATCAAGAACCTTAAGCATCACTGTAAGACCAAACGGATTGGACATGAAGTTCAATTTTGTGGAGACATGGTAGCACATAAACAGCGTGAACGTAAAATATCTTCTTATGAATGATATGGTTATAAAGCCATTGATCAAGCTCTAGTTAGGATCTACCTATTGAGCACATAAGGGTATAAGGGTCTTTGTAGATGATAACTAACATGCGTTGGCATGTTGTTCACCAATTATTCTCCCGATGTTCACAAATGAGTGCTTAATATTGTGAAATTCAAATTAGTGGTTTTGCATGCACGTATTATTTTAATGTTGAATATATGTTCTTATTCATCGATCTTTGCTAGCATTCTTGAATGTTCATAGTATGTTTGATAGACATAAGGTTAGCACTCTCACACAGATAATCATCTGTAGTAATTAGAATATTAATGGTAGATGAGATAAGATTTCACGTAAAATTATCACAAGGATAATTTTGGGAACTTATTAACTTGAAATCATAAATGTCAACTTGATAATAATAGAAGATCATTACAACACATTGGTAAAAATGAATTTTACCTAGTTTGCCTAAACAAGGCTAGATGTGAGTTTATGTTAGCCAATAGAATTGAAAGCTCAATTTGGACAATAACATGTCAAAATATCATCTGTGTAGCATTATGGTTATAAGACCAAATAGTGCACACACTCCACTGGAAGGTAGAGAATATTATAGCATATGTTCTATACCATTTGTGCAAAAGATGATCAATTGGGTTAATATAAGTTATATCACAACTTATATTTGTGGGAAACCCCTTAAGGTTATGACGTTATATGTGCACGCTTATGACTCCAATCAATGGCTTAAGACCTGATTCAATGTTTGTTATTTAAGTGTGTTGCTAGAAGACCATGAATGATATGGTCTAGCAGGACATCTCCCGAAAAACAAGTTTGATTTGGATAAGAGACTCATGATAAGAGAATATCATCTACAGAATCTCATTAATTTCTATTCACCAGTGTACCAATTATAACATATTGTCATAATTGTGAATACCACTACAAGAAAATTCATTTTCTGTAATAATAACTATCATTGCTATAAATACAACGTCATTGCAAATTATAGTTTTGGCAAAGATAGATGTCGTTGCCGATCAAGGCATAGCAGAAGATAAAGGTAACGACTACTGTCGTTGCGATAACTCTTCCTATTACAAGGACTTTTGTCGTCATCATAAATATGTCGTTGCCAAATGAGGAAATATTTGTAAAAATTGTTGGTCTTTTTCGTAACCATGTACGTCATTACGACCTATACTGTAAGTCATTAGCAGCCATCCTATCATTACAGAAGCATATGATTTTGACAACAGCTCTACCTTGCAAAATGTACTTTATATCATTAGCAACCACTAGGTCGTCACAGAAGCTCATAATTTTGGCAACAGTTTTGTGTTGCAAAATGTACTTTATATCATTAGCAACCACTAGGTCATTGCAGAAGCTCATAATTTTGGCAATAATTTTGCCGTTGCAAAACGTACTTTAATTCATTAGCAACCACCATGTTATTCCAGAAGCCGATACTTGTGGCAACAATTCTATCGTTGCGGAATGTATTTAAATCATTAGCAACATCTTTTTCTTGTAAAAGCCTGTCGTTTTGGCGATAATTGCATTGTCGTAATTGATATTGTAAACATTTCGCAATAATCTTTTTGTTGCAATTGTTTTGCCTGTTCCAACATCTTTTTGTTGTCGCTGAGCTTATTCTAACAGCAAAGCGTTCTTTGCAAACAAAACAACTATATATTTTATGCAATCTAACATGAACCTATATAAATCCATATTGCGCTTTGCTTACAAATCATAAATCCAAAGTTGATACATTCATCATAATAGGAGTCTCTAAAAAGTACATCAATTCTAAATTTTCAACAAAAAAATCACACTATCGACAAATACTACTTTCAACACAAAGAAAAAATTTGTGTCAATACTAACATCATGGCCTAATGAAAATGTTGACGGAAATCGTTCTTTAAACCTTCTCTAATTTGACCTGCAATCCAGCAACTTGTAAATCTATATATATATATAACAAGGTAAATCGTTTAACAATAACTATTTTGCAAGATTGAAAAAAATTATTGAAAGGCTGACTTCAATAAAGGGGAGTAGAATCGACATTGCACACATTTTAGTCCCCCAAAAAAATCATCTAATTATTTTAGTCCCAAAAATAGACATTGTAGATGTTAACGCAAAGATAGCTACAACCAGATTAATATCATAAATCCCATCAAAGTTTTGCCCTCCTGAGACCTACAAATCATTTAATTATTTGGTAAATGATCATTGCAGTTTGCATATACAACATGGTATG
Source organism: Carnegiea gigantea (assembly GCA_029747015.1). Taxonomy (NCBI): domain Eukaryota; kingdom Viridiplantae; phylum Streptophyta; class Magnoliopsida; order Caryophyllales; family Cactaceae; genus Carnegiea; species Carnegiea gigantea. Next base: position 10,953 of record JAKOGI010002382.1, read on the forward strand.
GAATTGGATGCCCATGCTTTAAGGTGAGCTATGAGTTGTTGAGTTGTTTTACTTAGACTTTACTACAATCATCCTTCAAACATGTTTTTAAGACAGGACCTTTATCGTTTCGTTGGAGTTGTTTGAACTATGCCTTGCTTATAGTTTCCTTAAAAAAAAAGTGTTTAACCCGTTCCTTCAGGGATTTGTGTTACTCTATTCCTTAACCCCAAAGTTAATAATTGGTAACAAAATACAACATTTAGGAGCCAACATTCATTGTATTGATTTAAAAATACAACATTTAGCTTTAGGGGGTATGCCCTGGGCTAGGGCATTAGACTGATTCATTTTTTAAAATTTGCATGTTTTTGGTGTAAAATCAAGCATTCAATGTCCATAACAATATGTTTTTAATGATAATTCATGTTGTAAGAGAGGCTGCGTAAGTTACCATGCATTTATCATTTTTCCACAAAAAACCCCCCAAAAAAAAAAAAAAACCAGAACTTAATAGTGACAAAGATATGCAGCCCATATGCTGTAAGTGAGCTATGGTGGGTAGCTTTATACATTACCTGAAGTTGCTATTTAAAAGTTATAATTTGCTCTTCTGATAGATAAATCAAATGTTTCCTAAGTATCACTATGTAACTTTTTTTTTATTAAGATAACATCATGTACCAGTTAGGATATTACAAAGGAGAACTAACATTTATTGTAACTTACAGATGTGGCAAATGGAACTTTGGGTTTGGGTTTGGGTTTGGGTTTGGGTTTAGGTTTAGACTGGGTCATTTTTTATTCATTGACCTCAAGTTAATTGACGTTGAACCTAATCATCTTCTCCTGTAAGAAACGTAATTTTTTAGAGGAAAATTTTCAAGTTTCAGTTCCATTGGTCGTCCACTTCAAGTTTCAAGTTTAAATTGGATTAGCTCATCTGATGTACCAAGTTGAACTTGGTTCATTTAGTTTGGATATCTATTCATAAGTCAGTTTTTTTTTCCAAATCTAATTATGAGCTTGACTGTCGAACCCACAGGTAGCTTTGAAGGCTTGCAATTGTGAAGCCAGCTTCCTTTGGAAGCCATAATATATATAACATTATTTGGGATACAAATATTCCCAATTATGCTATTCTAATGCTTGAGAAATTCTTCTATGTCAGATGTCTTGAACCCTTCATATATTTAAATTAACTATGCCGATAAGGTTTTGAGGATAGTTATCTCATATTGCCGGAAACTAACCTCACATGTTATCTGCAAGTAACCCATTAGGACTCTGTTCATAGTACCAATTCTAATTGAATACAACCTATGTCTATCCGACCAGCACATAGCTTCGAAAAACTAGTATTTACAGGCTTGCTTTAGGGCTCAAGCCATATAAGGATCTAATATATAAGTTTGGGCTGGACCCTGATGAAGGATCATTTTGCTTGTTAGAAAATGGAATTTGTTAAACTTTGATTTGTCGTAACATTGTTTAGGAAGTGTTGTTCATTTTCATGATTACAGTATGGTCGTTACGAGTTCTTAATATTTAGGCACTGCAAAGTTAGCCACATTAATTTAAACTAGCTGTGGTTCTCTCACGATACATCTACATGCTTTGTTGTTGGATCACTTCTCTTTATCTTGTTGTTCTCTTCAAATAGTCCAAGCGATTTTTTGAAATTTGTGAGTTGTGAAAATATCAATTTTATGCTTAATTGAAGTGGTCCAACATACTTAACCACTACATAGTAATTAGTCTTTCAATAAATTTTTAGACTAAAATAATTAGGTAACAATCCTTCAGTCCTATGTCAACATCCAGTAAATTGTTACCTACTATTAGTAGCATGAATTTGGAACTCCTAATACCATAAGTCCCAAACAAAGACTTTGGAATTATAAAATGAATTGATGTCCTTATTTAGTTTAATTTTTTTAAACACAAATATCTATGCTTTTCTAAATATTTGAGAACTGTGATTTTGTTTTCTTTTTTATTTGGAATAAGAGGGATGTGTTAGATTGCTGAATTGACACAACTTATTTTGAACACATTAGATTGTCCTATGACTACCTAAGTACATTTAAATAACACATAGCACATAGAAATTGGGTGATTGGGGCTCGACATAGCCCGTTGCTCGACATAGCCACCAACACAATACTATCAATCCTAAAAGAGATCACCTTTAAAAGAAAATCTAGCCTAGATTAATACTAATTGTAAGTACTAACAATAAAAATGAAGAAAGAGAAAATTAAGTTTGAGTTTTGTACCTTTACTAGAGAGAATTATTTCTACAAGCTGCTATTTCTGCAAGCATCTGTGTCTTCAATTCATCAAATGCATGTTATTGCTCCTCTTTGTGCTTTTGGAATTCTTTTTGTTGTTGCTCTCTGCTTTCTTCTAACTCCGTTATCCTCTTCTCTTGTTCTTCTATCTTCTCCTACTGTTTTTCCACTAACTTCTATTATAGAATTTGCAAACTTCCTTTAGTATAAGGCCGTATTGCAGTTCCTTTACCACGAAAATACCTTGATCTATGTGGTAAGACTTCTAATAGTATCTCCTGCTGTGTTTTAGATTCACCAGCATTAGCAACCGTATTTTTCAATTTGCCCAACTCACAACGAAGAAAAAATAGTAGTTAAAACTACTTAGATAATCACACCAAAAATATCGAACTCATTAATTTCAAGTTCGCCAGTGTTAAGAAAAATACTTATATCTCCTTCGGGTGATTTTGATTTGCCCATTGAAGAACTCCTTAATCACTCTTACGTGTACGTTCAGCAAGCCAAATTACATCAGCAGTGGGCTTCACATTTTTGTTCTCCTTTGTCTAAAACACATTGCAAACATTGATGCATAAATAATTAACAGTAGGTGAAAAATTATATGAAAAATTAACTAGCAACGGGACCAAAAGGAGAATGATGATCGACAAATACATACCAATATGTCCTCTACTTCAGCAAAAGATAGATTCCCAGTTGTATGAGTGTGTTTTTTATCAGATCCTCGATTTTGTGAATTTCTTTCACTTATTTTCTACACAAGAATGGAACATTAAAGTATAATGACAACAGTAAATAACCAAGGACTATTTGGCGATGAGATCTCACCCTAAATTCTACAAAGCTAAAGCGTTTAACACAATATTCCCATTGATCTTGGGGTAGGTCAACAGGAGGATTTCTCATACGTTATTCATCTATTTTACCACACTTAGGACTCTTGTAGTAGTAGTGCAAATGGGTTTTCCATATTCTATATAAACGCTGCATCACATCGATAACAACGGGACCAAAAGGAGAATGATGATTGATAAATACATACCGATATGTCCTCTGTTTCAACAAAAGATAAATTCCCAGTTGTATGAGTGCATCTTTTATTAGATCCTCGATTTTGTGAATTTCTTTCAGTTATTTTCTACACAAGAATGGAATGTTAAAGTACAATGACAACAGTAAATAATCGAGGACTATTTAGAGATGAGATCTCACCTTAAATTCTATAGAGCTAAAGCGTTTAACACTATATTCCCATTGATCTTGTGATAGGTCAGCAGGAGGATTTCTTATATGTTCTTCATCTGTTTTACCATACTTAGGAGTCTTGTAGTAGTAGTGCAAATGGGTTTTCCATTTTCTATATAAATGCTGCATCATATCGATAACAAAAGCTTGCATCTTCAAATAACACCCACCTTCTTCAATCTCAAATTTGACCTAAAATATTATGTAAATAATTAGTGCAATGCCTTATGTGCATATATAAGCAAAACAATATATCATAATGTAAATCTACCTGTATTTCCTTCCACATCCCATCATCGGCCCTTGTGAAAGCTTCCTGTCAATTTTTGACATCAAGTGGAACCCTCGTCCTTACAACTCGATCACACTTATTCTCCAAATGTGGAGCAGTACCACCAATTGCTCGATCTATTTTATCAAGTGTACAAATTGATAACTTTGATTGTTTTCCTTTGATTTTCATATCTACTACATAGCTCTTGTATTTTTCCCTCTCTCCCTTCTTCTTGATCGTACTTGTTGCCATAGCAAACATATATATCTTAGCTAATCAGTATGGTGAAAAGCAATAGTACCTTATACGTCACTAGTAGGTTTGAAAATTTACCTTCATTATTTCCAACATTTCCATCAATAACAGAGTTTGTAAAACCATGTATGCTTACCTTTCTTGATGGCCTATAAGGTTCAAAAATTGACATTTATAGGGTCAACTTCAACTTCACATGGATTAGCAGCTTCTTGTGCTTCTAAAGTGGTAGTCAGTTTCCCAAAAAATGTGTTCATTCTCTTCCTCTTGCTAGTTTGATTTGTCATATCTACGTATGACATTTGACCACAAAGAAGACAATTAAGAAAACAAACGAAAATCAATTAGCCATTAAGTATGATCACCTAAAATAAATAGCGAAATAGAAATTACTTGGGGGTATATTGCTTTAAATTTGGTCCTATTATTGTTGTTTTATAAAAAGAGAAGTCACGTAGTACCTTCGATTTTTTTTTTTTTAAATGACCAGAACTTTAGAAAACATGAAAACGCTTACCCTCCATTCTTGGTAAAGGATTTTCCTCGAAGCCACTATCCCCTAGGATCATCTTATTTTCTTTAGCTTGTTCATCATTATCAATTGAGTTTGAAGACCTGATACTTCTACCATTTATAGTATGATTGGACCTACTCCCTATTAGTCTCCTGTTGCCTATTTGTAGTTAAGTTTAACTTAATGTAAAACACAATCAACATTTATATGAAACAGAATATGAAAAGTAGTACGTAAATCACAATGGACCTCTTTCAAACATAGCTTGGTCACCTTCCATAGGACCTTCATCGTTTCTTTGGAGTTGATCATTCATAGTAGAATAAACAGAGCCCCTTCTAGTTGTATTCATATTGCCTCCCCTTCTTGTTCATAATTTCTCAACTTAGCCACCATTCTTTTTTAAAAGTAACATGCATATACAATATCAGCAATACATTAAAGCATCCATCTAGCCTTTTGTAACCACTAATTTATCACCCTGTATAAGCCGACCATTTATAAAAAATTGATCACCCTTACCTGATAGTAATGTGGCTTTTCCAACTGCCTTACCAACGTACCCACCTCTATTAGGATGTCAAAAGCTAAGAGCAGGATTCGAGGACGTCACTCCTGTCCCCTCCATATTATGAGTGACTCTATTCTTGGCTTCTCCTCTTCCAATCATCATCTAGGACAAACAAGTACTATAAAAAACGAAATAAGCATATAAGGGAAGCATGTGATTGGTGTTCTAATGCATATGGAGGTCAAAGTTATATAAAGAAAGCTATAAGAGGGATGTTGTTTGGGTATTTCAATAATATGAAAAGCAAATAAGCAAAACAATAATTGAATAAAAAACCTATAATGAATCCCAAACATAAATGTATTTGTGATAATTTTTCTTCAATGAGAGTCTGAAATTAAAAATAGCTAGCAAATATGTAGTACTTAAAAAAAAGAAAAACTTATGCTTCATCTTGTGACATGCCGTAGTCAAACTCAGCTAGCTATAAAATGAAATAATATGAAAAGTAAATCAATAAAACAATAGCTAAATAGAAAATCAACCATGAATTCCAAACATAAATGTCCTTATGATTATTTTTCTTTCCTAAGAGTCTGAAATACAGAACAGCTAGCAAATATATAGTACATAGGGGAAAAAAAGAAAAACTTATGCTTCATCTTGTGACATGTCGTCATCGAACTCCTCTTTGTCTTCTTCTCTTGAATCATGAAAAACTTCAATGTCCCCATCATCAACAAAATCATTTTCTTTGTCACTTTTTCTAACAACATTTTAGACCATGTTCACCACACTAGCCTCTTTTTCAACAACAAAGTCGTTTATAGACCAAGAGTTTATCAAATATTCATCATTGTCGTGCCCGAATATATGGCCTTCAACATCCACTTGTACTTGTTAATATGTGTCACCATCTACAATTTGTTCCTCAGAATGTTGATGGAGCATATCATACAGATCCTAGGGTTGTGTCTTTATAAGAAATTCCCAATCATGAGATCTTGGATCTTGTATGTAGAATACTTGTTCCACTTGTGATTTCAGAAGAAAAACCTCATCTGTTTTCAAATATCTAGACTTGTTGACACTTATCAACCTATATTCATCTACCTCGTATCCTCTACCAAGGTGTTATTCATCAAACCAATCACACTTGAAGAAAAATACACGATTACCACTAGGGTAGTGCTAAAACTCCATAGTATTCCTTATCAAATGAATCATCCCCTCTAACTATGACTCCATAATTTTGGGTTTTCCTATTATCAAATCGACTTTCTGTATGAAAACAAAAACCATTTACAATATATCCAGCGTCTCACAACCTCTGAAGGAAAGCAAACCAAGTTGTATAGGTCATGATCAACACATCCTTCTATATGCACACTACGCACCTATTCAAAGAAATTGAAAAGGGCAAAAAAGTTAAAGCCCATCATAGCTAGGGAGTCAACCTATCAAGTTCAAGTTTAAAACAACATAATACATACGTGCTCATGAATCCATTTGGCAAAATCTGACTTATGTCTTTTCTCCAAATTCATTGGACTTTCTCTTTCTAATTCCAACTTATGCTCCCTATATATAAAAGTATTTTACCATTAGTGTCATTACTAACCAATCTATATTATGTTAATTGAGAAAAGATTTTTTAAAAAATAAACTTACTCAACAAACTCGACAAGTTCATCATAATTGTAAAGGACATATAAATGGATTTAATTCAACTCCTCGAAACTAAGGTCTTTTGGCACACCTTATCCTAGAGGATGTCCAAGTGACCTAAATAACACTAGCTTGCTTTTGGAAGAGCTATCATGAGCATTAACATCATCATTTCTTCCCTTTGGATTAAATTTAGTGTCAGTATCATTCACGTATCTTGAATAGAATGTTAGACACTCGTCTACAAGATAACCTTTTGAAATACAACCCTCAGGATGTGCTCAGTTATAGATGTATTCTTTCAAGGTACGCAAATACCTAAGGAAATGAATGTCTGTACAACTAGGTTAGTTAATGTACTCTAAGAGAATGGAAAAAACACCCAAAGACTCAGGTATCTAACGTCTCTATTGGGCATATCAATAGGACCTGCAACTTTCGCTTCTGCTGCTAACTGTATCACTAAATACACCATGATATCAAAAAATGCAGGTGGGAAGACCATCTTAAGCTTACATAATGTATAAGGGATTTGTATTTCCAAAATATCAAGTTCCTCTTGAGTTATGTTTTTTACACAAAGATTTTGAAAAACATACTTAACTCAATCAATGGCTCATACACATTCTTCGGCAAGAATCCATGAATAGCAAAAGGAAGGAGTTGCTCAATGAATATATGATGGTCATGGCTTTTGAAACAAGAAAGTTTTTTCCCGTCGTTTGAGCATACACGGGATGGGCCGAAATGAAGCTGTCTTGAGTTTAGTTCCAAATTTATCTTGAGTAACAAGTTATGACTTGATTTAAAGGCTAGGCCACTAATCAAGACTAAGGATCCATCAATAATTGCTTAAAGGCTATGCCACCCATAACTCTATAAAGGATTCCACTTAAGACTCACCACCTTTGTGAATAAATAAAGAGAGCTTAAGATTTTGAGAGAGAAAGCTTGTGCTTCTTTGCGTATAACTAAATTATGTCTTCACAGGTGAGTTTGCTGTCTTTTAAAGAGTCTAAACTCAGCCAAAGTAGCTCAAGGATCAAAGAGGGGGAACAAGAGTACACTTAGGGAAGGGGGAACATCCAATTGGTCACCTAAGCACTCTAACACATCACTGCTAGCTTTATCAACCTCATTAGGGTTAATGATGCCCTTAAGTGAGGTGTCAAGCTTACAAAAGGGCCTAAGTACATCAGCATAAGCAAGTTGCAGCAATAAGTACACATACATATCAAGAAACACCCTAGTACAAATGGCTAGGTAAGAACCGGTTAAAGGAGTGTTTTGCTTGTATTTTGGGCTAGATAAAGGCAGCACAAGGGGGTGCTTCTTTGGTACTTTGGGCACTTGATTGATAAATATTTAGATCACCTTTCATGCCCTAAAGTTTCACAAAAGTTGGACTTCAATAAGGTGACTTAATCAGCTCCATTTTTGGACTGTGCTGGAATTCACCCAGACTATATAGGCTGGAAAGATCTTGCAATTTGACCCACCAAATAAAGTCCAAATGCATTGCAACTTATCTTATTGGAAAGCTAACATTATAAAGTTGAAGAGAGGGGCCAATAATCCCAATTATGACGGTAGCAACCATCTCTAAAAGGTGGACAAACTAGGGTCACATTCTGTCCAGCACGGGCTGAGATTGCACAACCTACTTTTTTGACCTTTCTTTATTCTTGCTGAGTGTGTAACTCCATTTTGATGCATAAACCCCTTATAAGGACTCTTGGTCTTCCCAAATTATAAGAGTAGCACACCCAAAGGGCTTAGGATGGGGTTAAAATTGGAGCTCCAAATCAGTACACAGACCAAGTCCCCTTTGATGGAGCTTCCGAGTATTAAAGAGGATATGGGAGCTCTCTTGGACTTAAGTGGGCATGACACTTGCTTTATCCTTCCCTTCTTGATTGTGATTTGCCCTCAAATCATCACCATCTTCTTCATCATCAAGGTAGGGTGCGAGATCACCCACATTGAACGTAAGGGATACACCCATACCTCCGGGAAACTATAGCTTGTAGGCATTATCATTCACCTTCTCAATGACTTTCAAAGGACTATCCCCTCTTGGCATGAGCTTGTTTTTCCTCCTTGATGGAAACCTTTCTTTTCTCAAGTGTAACCGCACCAAGTCCCCGGGCTTGGAGGTGATAGCCTTACGGTGCTTGTTTTCTCTTGCCTTATACATCTCATTAGTCTTCTCAATCGTTGCCCAAGTCTATTAGTTGAGGTTCTTCATCTCCCTTGCCTTCTCTTCGGCCTCATAACTCACTCTAGACTCAAGTAGAAGTGGTATGAGTTCTAATGGAATTAGTGGATTGATCCCATAGCATGATTCGAAGGGAGAATGGGTCGTAGCAAAACTAGGAGCGCGGTTGTATGTAAATTCAGTATGAGAAAGCTTGAGATCCCACTCCTTAATGCTTTTGCTCACCAAACTTCTAGGCAAAGTAGCAAGAGTTTTGTTGGTGACTTTAGTTTGCCCATCCGTTTGAGGATGGTGGGAGCCACTATACAAGAGCTTAGTACCAAGGAGTCTCCACAAACACCTCCAAAAGTGACTAAGAAACTTTGTGTCCAGATCAGACGCAATGCTCTTGGGGATACCATGAAGCTTAACAACTTCTTTGAAGTAGAGGTGAGCAATGTGAGATGCATCATTCGTCTTCTCACATGGAATGAAGTGAGCCATCTTTGAGAAACAATCCACCACTACCATAATAGCATCCTTAGCCCTTTGAGTCCTTGGAAGAGCACCTATGAAGTCCATGCTCACATTTTCCCATGGACCATTAGGGATAGGCAAAGGAGTGTACAACCCTTGGTGGAATTGACTTTTGGCCCTTTGACAAATAGAACACTTGGAAATCACCTAATGAACATCACCTCCCATCTTAAGCCAAAAGAAGTGTTCCTTGAGCATGTGAATGGTCTTGTTGATCCCAAAATGGCTGGCTAGACCTCCTCCATGGACTACCTTGACAAGAAGCTTTCAGATAGGTCCCGTTGGGATACAAAGCTTGTTACCCTTGAACAAGAAGCCCTCTTGTTGAGTATAGGGGCCATGCTTGCTGCCCTCTTGATCATTGAGGTAAGGCTTGAAATCCTCATCCTCTTGGTACAGATTACGAATGAATTGGAAGCCTAGGACCCTTACTTCCATCACGGCTAATAGGGAGTGTCGTCTTAAAAGAGCATCTGGAACCACGTGGGTGCTTTCCTTCTTATGCTTGGCCACAAATGAGAAACTTTGCAAGAACTCAACCCATTTAGCATGCCTTAGATTGAGTTTATGTTAGCCATTCAAGTACTTTAAGGCCTCATGATCGGAGTGAAGTACAAACTGTTTTAGTCTTAAGTAATGTGACCAATGATCAAGAGCTCTCACTAATGCATATAATGTCATACGTTGAGTAGTTCTTTCTTGAGCCATTGAGTTTCTCACTAAAGTAAGCAATGGGGCGTTGATCATGCATGAGGACAACCCCTATGCCAACTCCACTTGCATCACAGTCAACTTCAAAGAGCTTATCAAAATCGAGAAGGGCTAACACCGGGGCCTCACATAGCTTGGCTTTGAGCTTCTCAAAGGCGACATGGCAGCCTTGGTTCACTCAAAGGATCCCTTCTTCATGCACTCAGTGATGGGTCCGTGAGGGTGCTAAACCCTTTCATGAACCTCCTATAAAAAGATGCCAAGCCATGAAAGCTCCTAACTTCGGTGATGGAGGTAGGAGTAGGCCATGACTTAATGGCTTCAACCTTAGCTTGCTCCATGGAGATACCATCCTTAGAGACAACATATCCCAAAAAGGTGACTTAGGGTGAAAAGAACTCACATTTCTCCAACTTGCTAAAGAGCCTTTGAGCTCTCAAGACCTTGAATACCTCTTCTAAATGGTGTAGGTGGCCCTCTTGACTCTTGGAGTAGACTAGAATGTCATCAAAATAAACCACCATGAATCTTCCAAGCAAAGGCCTTAAGACTTCATTCATCAACCTCATAAATGTACTGGGGGCATTGGAAATGCCGAAAGGCATCACTAGCCACTCATAAAGCCCATCCTTTGTCTTGAATGTTGTTTTTCACTCATCCCCTTCCTTCATACGGATTTGGTGATACCCACTTCTCAAGTCAATCTTAGAGAAGATGAAAGAGCCATGTAGTTCATCAAGCATGTCATCAAGCCTAGGTATGGGATACCTGTACTTGATAGTAATGTTGTTTATGGCCCTATTATCCACACACAAAGAAAAGGTACCATCCTTCTTGAGAACTAACAAGGCCGGAACCGAGCATGGGCTCATGCTCTCTCTTACATACCCTCTTGCCATCAATTCATCAACTTGCCTTTGAAGTTCCTTAGTCTCTTGGGGATTACACCGGTAGGTAGCCTTGTTGGGGAGTGGGGCATCGGGAATAAGGTTAATTTGGTGCTCAATGCCTCGGATTGGAGGGAGGCCGGGTGGTAGGTCTTATGGAAAGACATCTTGGTATTATGAGAGAAGGAGGCGGATTAGGGGGTGTGAGGGAGTCTCTTCCTCACTTTTGTTGCTTTCAAGCATGAGTAAAGCTAGAACTTGCTTACCCTTACTTAAAGCTCTCTCAACTCATGTTTCACTCAACATGAGAAGGTCTCTCTTTTTCTCACTCCCCACCCTGGGCTTAGTTTTGTGGACGTAGTTTGGAGGTAATGGCTTTAGGACTATCTTTTCCTTATCAATGACTAAAGAGTAAGTGTTCTTGAACCCATTATGTATGATATGTCTATTAAATTGCTAAGGCTGACCCAAAAGTATATGACATGCACTTATAAGCACCACATCACAAAGGACATTATCTCTGTACTTTCTACCAATTGAAAAAGAGATGAGTGCTTGCTTAGATACCTTAATATTGCCACCATCATTAAGCCATTTGAGAGAGTACGGCTTAGGATGTGAAATGGTGGGAATGCCAAGCTTTTCAGTGAGTGTAGTGGAGGCTACATTAGTGCAACTTCCACCATCAATAATCAAGTTGTAAACCTTATCTTGACGGTGCACTGGGAGTGAAAGATCATGTCTCTTTGAACCTTGTCATAAGGAGTGTCTTAGGTGTGTAAAACCCTCCTCAAGATAAGAAATTCACCTTCATCGGCCTCAGTTAAGTCTCTTCTTCCATGTAGTCTGATTCTTCCTCATGAGCTTCCTCTCAAGTCTTCATCAATAGGGAGTCTACTTCTTCAACCTCTTGCATGGTCATGACCCTTCAGTTCGGAGAATCATATTGAAAGTGTCCATACCCTTAACATTTAAAGCACTTCTTGCCCTCAAGCTTCTTAGACAATTCCTTTGGTGAAGGAAGAGCTATAGCCTTGCCCTTGTCAACTCGTGAGGTGTCTTCGGGTTTAGGATGAATAAAGGGCTTGAAAGAAGGTTTTGAACCCGCTTGCCCCTTAGGAAATGGCTTGGTGAAGATCTTCTTTTCCTTTTTTCTCTTCTCAACCTTGAGAGCTAGCTTAAAGACATCATCCAAGGTGAAATAGGTTTGAAGTTCCACCTTCCTAGCAATAAAAGGGTTTAGCCCATTGAGAAACCGAGCCGCGGTTTGCTCTTAGGGTTCATGGATGCCTCCCCTCAAAAGGAGTTGCTTAAACTCCACTCATGTACTCAGCCACACTCATATTGTTTTGCTTGAGTGGGAATAACCAGTTGTAGATATCTTGCTTATAGCTGTCGGGAAGAAATCTCTTGCCCATAAGAGACTTAAGCTTCTCCCATGTCTTAATCTTCCTTTTTCCTTCTCTAGCACATTGCTTCTTAACATTTTTAAACCACAAGGAGGCATACCTTGTAAGTTCGAGGCTAGCAATCTTGAAACTTTTCTCATTAACATAGCCTTTAGCTTCGAAGATTCGGTACATAGCTTGAACCCATTCAAGGTACTCATCAGGATTCAAGTTTCCATTGAACTCTGGAGGCTCAACTTTGATATCTCCAAACTCATCCATAGGACGCCTTCTACCTCCCCTTCTTGGATTGCTTCCCATACTTAAATCACTTAAATAGTCATCTTCATTCCCATGACCATTCGGTTCTGGAGCTCGTTGCCCTCCTTGGAGGGCCGTGAACTATGCGGGTATTTATTCAAGTTGCCTGCTAAGTTGTCTCACACTTTATTGCAGGCTCAAGATGGCATTATCTTATCTCATAATATGATCTTGTTCTAAGCTGATACCTCTTGGTACCCGTGCTCGTTGGGGAGAATCAGTGGAAGGGTTTTCTTCATTAGACATGGTGAAATTGGAAAGGAGAAGAGGAGAGGTTAAAGGCTCGAGCAGGAGAAGGCACGGTCGTGCTAGGGAAGCACAGTGTGAAAACAGGCTGGGAGAGGGGTGGCACGGTCGTGCTTGGAGGCATGGGGAGGCCGTGCTATAATTCTGGTGCAAGGTGGTGTGGCACGGTCGTACTTAAGCGCACGGTGTGACCGTGCTAAGTTGCTGGCCGGTTGCACGGTATTTATGGATGGAAAATTTGTGGAAGGCTTTGTGGGGGTTCGTACTTAGCAGTTTTGTGGGGCTCTTTGAGGAGTAAAAGAGGGATTTTTGTGGGAAGCAATAAAGTGTAGGCTACGGTTTGCGGACTAGATGAAGTGTTTAGCCAAGGTTACTTGGAGAAGATCAAGCTAGAGAGGTACAACTATGCCAAGGGTTTCATAACAAGGGGAAAGCAAAGCTTGACAAGGCTGAAACTAAAGTATGGAAATGTGATATAAACTCAAGAATACCAACCTGGGTTTGCTCTGATACCAAATAGAGCATGCACGGGATGGGCCAAAATGAAGCTATCTGGATTTTAGTTCTAAATTTCCCTTTAGTAACAAGATATGACTTGATTTAAAGGCTAGGCCACCAATCAAGACTAAGGATCCACCAAGAATTGCTTAAAGGCTATGCCACCCACAACTCTATAAAGGATTCCACTCAAGACTTACCACCTTTTTGAAAGGATAAAGAGAACTTAAGATTTTGAGAGAAAAAGTTTATGCTTCTTTGCATATAACCGAATTATGTCTTCACAAGTGAGTTTGCTGGCTTTTAAAGAGTCTAAACTCAGCCAAAGCGGCTAAGGGGTCAAAGGGGAGGAACAAGAGTACACTTAGGGAAGGGGGAACATCCAATCGGTCACCTAAGCACTCTAGCACATCACCACTAGCTTTGTCAGCCTCATTAGGGTTAGTGATGCCCTTAAGTGAGGTGTCAAGCTTGCAAAAGGGCCTAAGTACATCAGCATAAGTAAGTTGCAGCAAGAAGTACATATAATATCAAGAAACACCCTAGTACAAATGGCTAGGGAAGAGCTGGTTAAAGGGGTGTTTTGCTTGTACTTTCGGCTAGATAAAGGCAGCACAAGGGGGTGCTTCTTGGGTACTTTGGGCACTTGATTTGATAAATATTTAGATCACCTTTCATGCACTAATGTTTCACAAAATTTGGACTTCAATAAGGTAACTTAATCAGCTCCATTTTCGGACTATGCTGGAATTCGCCTAGACTGTATAGTCTGGAAAGATCTTGCTGTTTGACCCACCAAATGAAGTCCAAATGCCTTGCAACTTGTCTTATTGGAAGGCTAACACTCTAACCTTAAAGAAGTGGCTAATAATCCCAATCATGGCCGTAGAAACCATATCCAAAAGGCGGATAAACTATGGCCACATTCTGTCCAACACTGGCTAAGATTGTGCAACCTACTGTTTTGACATTTCTTTATTCTTACCGAGGCTGTAACTCCATTTTGATGCATAAACCCCTTAGGAGGACTCTTGGCCTTCCCAAATGATAAGAGTAGTGCACCCAAAGGGCTTAGAATGGGGTTGAAATTAGAGCTCCAAATCAGTATACGGATCAAGTCCCCTTTGATTGAGCTTGTGAGCATTAAGGAGGAAGTCTGAGCTCTCTTGGACTTGAGTGGGCATGACACTTGCTTCAATTGTCATTCACACATTGAGTAATATTTGTAAAGTATCCATCAGGAGATTTTAGTTCTTCAAACATCTTACATGATGCAGCCTAGGCATCTGAGTTCTAAGTATAGCATACAATAGGAATTTGCACTTTGTCTCCATGCACAGTAGGATGTAACTCCTTCATAATGCCCATGTTCATCAAATCAATTCGAGCCTTTATAGTATCTTTGATCTTTCCTTTAATATTCAATAAAGTGCCTAAAATATTCTCAGAAACATTCTTTTTAATATGCATAAAATTTAAGTTATGTCGAATTTTTAATTTTCTCTAATGAGGCAACTCAAAAAAGATACTTTTCTTATGCCAACCATATAAACTATTAGATGCATCCCGTTTTCTCTTATTGCCTACAAACTTACCAAATTATGTCCTAGGTGAATTGACTATAGTGGGTCTATACTTCATCCCTAGTCAAAGGTGTTGGTGTCGTCCCCTTCTCCTTTGTATTATCAAAAGATTTTGCATCTTTCCTCCACTTGTGATTAAGTGGCAACCAACGATAATGTCCCAAATAACCTCCTTTATTTTTTTAGTGAAGTGCGTCTGGTTTCCTTATTGCATGCAGGAGAAGCAAAGTGACCTTTTGTTGACCAACTAGATAAATCAGCATTATGCAGGAAAGTCACTGGTAGTCCATAAAACGGTCGCATGCAAGATAAAATTCTCTTTAGAATAAGCATCATATGTTTGTACTCCTTCCTCCCAAAGCTCATTTAGTTCTTCAATGAGCGGCTGAAGATACACATTTATATTCCTTCCAGGAGATGTAGGCCCAAGTATAAGTAAAGTTAAAAGGAAAGAATGAGGTTTCATACACAGACTAGGAGGCGAATTGTAAGGAATAAGAACTTTTAGGTGTAATAGTTTCACAATATATGACAACTTCGACATTGTTTCACCGTTTGATGACAATGGCTCTTGATATTCTTTCAAAAGAGGATAAAATTTAGCTGCTTCACCTGTTGGTTGTTCGTGTATATGCTCCTCAATATACTTCTCAGTTTCTATTCCCAAACCCATACCAGCTACACCACACGCATCTTCCAGTATATTAACTTCATCACTATCGTAACCACCCTCATTCTCATTATTTTCCCTAGAATTATCTCCCTTAAATTGGTTAAAACTTTCACCATGGAACTCCCATGTAGTGCACTTTTCATATATTCCACACCTAAGCAAATCAAACCTTACTTCCAATCTAGTTTTCAATAATACATTTCGACATTTATCACAGGACATCTAATAGTGAGTGTATTCTTGTCCTCCTCTCTAACATGTCGGAAAGCAAAATTTAGAAAAGCATAAATCCCATACATGTAATCACGTGGCAACCGATTTAATTTCATCCATTCTTTGTTTAAAGCCATTTCCTACACTCAAAATAGTAAATTAGTTAATAAGAATCTATGCCATCAATAAATCTAGGTTGTGCCCACGTTCATGTAGGAGTTGTGTAAATGGTAAAAAAACAATAAAATTGAATATTACAATAAACACATGAAGTTAATATTATAGAGGTTCTCATTATTACTTAATTCAAATAGAAGTGGAAAACACAAGCAGTCCCAAATTATTCTTTGGAAATGACTCAAGTAAATTCAACATCAAAACTTTTTAATTTCATCGTCGCAACTTGTAACATGTATTACTAAACTACAAATATGAAATAGAAAGATAGGCCCCATTTTTATTGTTATATTTAGGACAATTAGCCAACCAATAGCCTATAACATGACATAGAAAGCAAATATAGGTCGTGTTGTGCTTTTACACAGGTTTTTATATGAACATAACCGTGATTCATATCAAAATTAAAACTTGTACATATAACATATGATGTGAAACCTAATAGTGTGGCCCAAAAAAAAAAAAAAAAACACTTTCATAAACAAATGATAAGTTCAAGTAACTAAATATGCGAATTTGGGGTTGTCCTAAGGAGAAATATGGGCCGGGTAAAAAAACAATAAAATTGAATATTACAATAAACACATGAAGTTAATATTATAGAGGTTCTCATTGTTACTTAATTCAAATAGAAGTGGAAAACATAAGCAGTCCCAAATTATTCATTGGAAATGACTCAAGTAAATCCAACATCAAAACTTTTAAATTTCATCGTTGCAACTTGTAACATGTATTACTAAACTATAAATATGAAATAGAAAGATAGGCCCCATCTTTATTGTTATATTTAGGACAATTAGCCAACCAATAGCCTATAACATGACATGGAAAGCAAATATAGGTTGTGTTGTGCTTTTGCACAGGTTTTTATATGAACGTAACCGTGATTGATATCAAAATTAAAACTTGTACATATAACATATGATGTGAAACCTAATAGTGTGGCCAAAAAAAAAAAAAAAGCACTTTCATAAACAAATGATAAGTTCAAGTAACTAAATATGAGAATTTGGGGTTGTCCTAAGGAGAAATATGGGACTGATGATGTTGGGAGTTAAAAAATATGTGGCTACTATATGGTATAGACACTACATGATTGATGAGAAATCCATCAAAATGAGAATTTGGTTATATGATAATAAGGGTATAAAAATATATAAGATTTGGCAAGCTAATTGCCTCCTAGTAAACTTCCACCATTTTGGAATGCTTTTTCATGACAACATCTAGCATAAGAAGAAGGACTATACCCTTGAAAGAGTTGGCTGCACACATTAAAGTTAAGGTCAAAAATAGTAAGATGAAAGGAAAAACCTAGTCGTAATTCTTAGTTTGCTAATACTATTGAAGCCATCGAATCTAAGTCAGATATGTCTGAAGGAAACAAAAATATGGTACAAACATACAGAAGGAGTTTGAAGCCGAAGTATGTCCAATTCGAAAGTATGGAATTGACTAGAAGAAATAAAATGGATTATGCCACAATTGTGATGAAGTGAAAAACATTGCCAAGTACCATGGAGCATTGAAAAGACAACCAACTGAGCAAAACAAGACACAAGCCAACATTATTGAAGAAGAAATAATTGTGGTTGTGGTGTTAGAAGTAAATCTAATTAACAACGTTGTGGCATGGATCGTGTGCACTGAACCAATGAGAGCCATCTATAACAATAAGGCCTTATTTTTAGAGTATTAAAAAGAATTTAGAGATGAACAAGTCTTCATAGGTAATGCAAGCTCAATTTAGTTCAAGGGAAAGAGGAGATTTTCTTGAAACTCAACTCTTAAAAGAACCTTTAATTAAAAAGCATGCAGCATGCTTCTGAAATTTATAAAGACTTGATTTTCGAAGCACTTATCAGTAAAGCTAGAATCAAATTGATTATTGATAAACTAGTTTTAACTTAGATTGCACAGCTTGTTGGAAAAAGTCTTTTGTAATCCTCTTTTATTTGTACTTGATGCCATTTATAATTGTAATAAGAATGTGGTGTCTTATTATGCTTATATTGTTGAGTCATTTGATTTGTGTCATGCTAATTTGGTCATGTGAATAATAAAAAAGGGTTCACTTCAGCCAGGTTAAATTGACTCACTTTAGCTCATTTTTTAGCATTAGGCCTAAGGTATCAAAACGAGGGTCTCATAAATGTTTAGAAACCATTCATCTAAGATACTGGATAGGAGACTAAACATATTAGTAATCCCTTTAATTTTTAGGTTTTCACTACTAAATCTATTTTGTACCTCCATACTGGAGGTTAGAACTAAAGAGCATCACTAGCCCCTTGAACTTTTAATTATAACTTGAGTTGAAGAGTCCCTTCCCTTAACCAAAGAATTTGGTCTGAAAACTCGTCTAATCTCAACTCTACCCATTTCCAACAATTAGTGACTCCAAATGCCCGCATATCATATCTTGCTGAATTTGTATGAAACAATGATCATTTATCAAAGTCCCCTAGAAAATGATTTATCTTAAACACTGTAAATCAATTTTCAAAATGCAGATTATCTTGAGTTCACAAAACAATCAACTCCGGCTTCTAATTGAACAAAACAATTCAATAGGAGAACCCCAAAACAAAAATAATCACTCTACCCAATTCAGATTTCATTCACAAGAGCACAAGTAAACAAATTGAACTATAAGGAGAGAATAAATTGGACATATCGATTCATATTTCATTAACAAATAAGAATGAAGCAGGGTAACAAAGATTAGGCAAACAAAAATTTGTTCATAACAGTGATTAGGGAAGCAAAAAATTCGAAAAAATGCACAGATTCGATCAACAGCATGAGTAAAGTGAAACATAGAAGTTAGGAAGAGGGTGGTTACCGCCGGTGGAATGACAGACGGACAGCCACGCAGAGTAAACCACCGGTGGAGACTGACAGATGCGCAGAGTAAACCGCCAATGCAATTCTAGCTAAGCACGACCACGAACACTATCGAGCGTGGGCAGTACGTAGAAACAGGGATACCAACAAGGCCGATCAAATGCGTGAACGCCCAGAACTATCACTACCGAGCACCACCGCTATCAGCGACGAGGATGAATCATGGGACTAGTGGCAGCGGGTCCTGTTCTTATTCTGGGGAGAGTAAAAGATCAAACTCGATCAATTGAAGGTGGTCTCTTTCGGTTTTTTTTTTTAATTCAATAGCCTGGGCAATAAAAGCTAGCTTATATGAATTTTCAAAAATAAAATATATATTCTTGTTTTTAGCCGGCACTTATTTGTTTCTTCTTGTTTGCTAAGTTTACAAGATTTTTAGTTATTTCGTTTAATTTTTAATTATATATTCTTATGTTTAGCAACAACATGTTGTTGCGATAAAAGTGCTATAAAATTAGCAATGATCTGGGTCACTGTCATAAAAACACCCACCAATTTGCAATGACATAGGTTGTTGCAATAGAAAGATTTCAATGTACGCAACGACAACCTTCATTGCCATAGGAAGGCTTCAATGCCCACCAAAAATTTGTTTGTTGAAGAGCCAAAATTGACAACAAGATTTGGCAACAAGATTTTGGCAACAAGATTTGGCAACAACATTTTAATGTCGTTGCACTATATATTTTAGGCAACAACTACTGCTATGTTGTTGCCAAAACTTGTTGCAAAAAAGACATTTTCTTGGAGTGTACAAAATATGATGGTTTGATGAGATTGATCAAAGTGAAATATCTTGATGAGATTGAAATGATTTAGGGTACTTGCATACTTCCAATTACTTATTCGCAGTTGTTGACAAGCGGCCACATAATCCTAATAGATGTATAGCGTAAATCTCTCACAATATGTTGGTCACATAACCTATTTGCTCAGTGTAAAGATTGCGCTAAAATAAAAGGAAAATAAGTTTTTTTGTTTAGGCGGAAATAACAAGTTGATAGCGTGTCAATAACTTAATCACCTAACCCCTACTTCTTGACTAGTCAATTTAATATAAGAGGGGACTTGTCTAAGAGGTAAACAAAAAAAAAAAAAGAGAAACAATTCAGGATTCTATAAAAGAAGAGTTTCTACACAAATCCTATAGCTCTTAGGATGTGATATTGTTGAGGCTTTTTGCTCAATGAGATCCTTCCCGGACCAGTGATTCGAAACCAAGTACGATCATTTTCTACTGTGGGATTAAGATAAATATATTTATACTTAATTTAATGTTTGAATTCCTTCAGTCAACAATTCTTGCTGTCTTATTGATAGTAAAATCTTATTTTTATTGATTATTATAATAATAATTAGTTCATCATTTGTTTTTGTGCTAGTAAAATTAGTTTCATGAAAGGGATTCTTTTTTTTTCCTTTTAAGCCTTTCATGAGAATATTAAACTCTGTTTTCATAAGGCTGTGATAAATTATTGTGATTCAAGCTATCAGATCAACATTAATTTTCTAATTATCATAGAACTTATTATGAGGTTCTCCATGAACAATGAGGATGTGGAGTCATTAAAAATTATTTACGATAAGATTATCATAGCCCGGAGATGAATGTTTATAGGATTTGTTAGTTATTTGACCATTGAATTTCATTTTTATTTTTTAAATGCATTTTAAGTGTTGCTTGATATATTAATAAAGTCGTTAAATTTTACATAAGAAATGATTATGTGCAAGCAATGTCTTCGCATAAACTGCCACACAAAATTTTCATAATAGTTCAATTGGCTATTATAAAATGCACTTTGTTTTGAAATTCTATATAAGGTTTTAGACACAGTCCACACAATGATTTCCCACAATTGAACCCTTGACCTAAGGTTGGAAAATCATTCATCATTGTGGTGGGCTTGAGTTCTCTTCTAAAATAGACACAATGCCCTAATGTCTTCCATCAAGGACCTCAAGAGCGTAGCCAATCCACTTGATTGGCTTCCCTTTTTCTAGAGCAAAAGGCCAAGTTCATG
The DNA here is from genome assembly GCA_029747015.1 of Carnegiea gigantea. Taxonomy (NCBI): domain Eukaryota; kingdom Viridiplantae; phylum Streptophyta; class Magnoliopsida; order Caryophyllales; family Cactaceae; genus Carnegiea; species Carnegiea gigantea. Next base: position 32,061 of record JAKOGI010002382.1, read on the forward strand.
GATTAAAAAACCACGGGAATGTTCTATTTTTGTATTGTGATTTCTATAATCTTCTTGTTTCTTCCTATTTCTTCTCACTTCTTTCTATTCTTTTCGAATCCTTCCAGAAAAATTCCAATTCTTTTCAATCCCTCCCAAAAAAAATTCTCAACTCTTTTCATTTCGTCCCAACCCTTTCCAGTTCTTTCTACCCCCCCAAAATTCCCATTCTTTTCCCTTCTTTTCCCATCTGTCCAAATCCTTTCTTTTCCGAACTTACTAGTATGGACCCGTACTTTGCACGGTGTACTTTAATGCTTGAATGTATTTTTTAAGAAAAATAAATGAAATTGGGTATCCCCTGCCCCAAAAAAGGAAGACCCTACTTTAACGTGTTAGGAGATGTAGAAGATGAATCTTTATAAATAAAAAATAATTATTGAACACGTACATAACTTACGTATAGATACTGTAATAGGAAAGAATTATAATAGGAAAGACTTACAAAGAAGAAACACATTAGATATTATATGAATTAAATCACAATGGAGAGAGAAAAAACGAGAAATGTCAATCACAATAAATTTACAAGTCACATCTGCATCATCTGCCATCCAAATTCTATCATCCACTTCCAAAGGTTGTAAAAAGCACACTTATGAGTTTTCTAAAACTAAAAATTAAATGTAAAATCTCATCTAAAATTAATTTAGCATCATTATTCTGAAAGTTCTCTAAAATTCAGCTTCAAGAAGATACACTTTGTCAGTGCTTTCAAGTATTAAAATAACTTGCCTTCCTATAGTTCCCACCTCTAAACTTAATGGCAAGGGCTTCTATGATCGCTAAAGGCTTGTCAAGCCTCCGACCCCATAATCTACCCTTTATGATCGACATTGTCATAGTTTAGTTTATAAAATTACTCTTTTTTTTTTTTTGTTGGAGGGGTATAGGAAAACTATTTGTTTATTTTGCATGATTGTCTTACCTTCATGAACCACCTAACTTTGGTACGAAACCTTGTTGCCTAGTAATATGCATAAAGATAAATTGTCATGCTAAAACAGAGGCCTCAACCCTACAAAGTCTACCTCTTTAACATCATAAGAGCACAAAGTTATAGGGGCAGCCTAGCTAAACTTTTATGTATATCCACAATAGATCTCCCAAGTGTAGCACTTACAAGAGCTATGCATTTTGCAAGCTGTAGGACAAACCGTCACAATAAGCCGAAATGGCCGAACTTTATCATAAATAAACTTGGCTCATTTAGCTGATATATAATCTACCTACTGGCATTTGATTACAATCGTTAAGGTCTTTTCATAAAAGCACAACTAAATTTATATTGAAGTCTCAACATTAGCCCTAGCATTGCTATGCATATATCACAAACACAAACCTCTACTCGCCAAAAAAATCCAAAATTGTCCTTGCATGTACAAAAGGAATGGAAAAACATCATAAACAACTTGAATGGCCAGAGTTTAACATCAACGAACATGCCTGATCAAATTAAATACATCTAACTTACCTGCATCTTGATACACTATTTAAGATATCTATATAGAAAGATAAATGAACTTTGATATATAGTTTTCAACATTCACATAAGTATTTGAATACAAAATTCACAGTATGAAGCCCAAAAAAAAAAAAAAACTTTCTACATACAAAAATTACAAATTCAAACCCCCCAAAAAGGCCTTCCAACAATAGACCAAAGCATAGATGAAAATTTGTATCACAAATATTAAATTTTGTATGACCATAAAATAGACGAAAATTGAATGCCTTACCATAAATTCCGCTACTTGCTTTTTCCTTAAACTCTATTGATAAGCAAATATAATCCACAAGTACAAATACGAAAACCTACTTGTATGCCCAATAGTATAATGACTCCCTGCCATGACTCCCCCTCCTAGCATATGGCTTTTGGTCTAATAATTCAACTTGCATAGGGCCTCCACTTATTCAACAAAGGTCTAGTTTCATAGTGCATAAATTTGAAGACATTTATCAAAAAGGAGAAGTAGAAGATGATCAATGGTAGCCAACATATGGGGTTTGGAAATTATGTATTAAAATGAACAAAGCTAAGTGCACGGTCATCATAGTGATCTAACTCATCCAAGTGCATAAATATTTAACCAAAAGATATTCAAAGGATAGAAAAGAGTAATCCATCTACCCAAATTCATTAGGATTAAATCAAATGAAAATGTTACATTTGGTAGTCAAAGTAAAACCAAGAATCAAAATATTAAATTAAAATTGAAGGGATGAAGAAATAGAATATCCACCCCTTTAATATAGCCATTGCTAACATATACATACATGTTTACCTAAAATAATATAGTAAGCACTAACACTGAAAACCATCTATTGATCTACTTGTTTATATACCTAGAGGTTGATGTAAAAGTCAGACAATTTACAAAAAGACAATTTAATAAGCTTAAATTGAAATTAGTAAAAAGTATCAAGCTAACTAAGACCTTAAAAAAATCATCTAACAGTAGACATTTGCATTGTTGAACACTTAGATCTATCAATCGGGCACTTAAATCAGCATGTGAAATAAATGAATCAAACACCAAAGCCCCAAATTTGTCACAAACTAACAAAGTTGAAACTAATAACTCATCACTCAAAGCATAAAACAAATACAATCTTGCCAACCATTAGGAATGTTTATGAAGTAGGCAGATTCATTTTTTTTGTGCTGAACCAAGTTCAACTTTTTACATAGAGACATCACATCCTTTTCTCACATATGCAAAAGTATATGCAAAAAGGATGAAAGAATCGAAAATAGGCCAATAAATCCAAGCAAAACTGAGAAACCCATGCAACGAAATAATTTTGAAATTAACAAAATTCAAAAACTGTAATTTCTCTGTACTATATAATCATCATAATCTTCTTTCTGTTTATTATATAATTTATTTGTATTATGCCTTTTCAAAAAAAATAAATATGTGCATTACATAATCACAAATTAATTAAAAAAATTGTGAACTTTTATTTTGCACCATATAATCATAAACCCAAATTTCTTTGCTTCCAAAGTTCCATAGATCGTGAAATTTGATCAAGAAATAAGAAGGATTCGAAATTGAGTCTTTTGATTTTCAAAAATTGCCAAAGGGCAAAAGTAAAATGTAGGCACCCCTGATCCGGAAAATATGATTTTCCTAGGAAGGCCCACGTAATCGCAATTGCAGGCTAGGTCTAATTAGGCATAGTGGGCCCCAGCAGCATCCTTGAGGCTCTAACCGGAGGGCCAAATGGAGCAAGCAATCGACAACCCATTTTAAGGGTCTCTAAAGCACAAAGTTATCATTTTACCCCTTGCTATGGGAGCTATAAATATTCACCTACCCACCTCGAAAAAGGGATTGGCACTCTGACACAATTTCCTTTACATTCTCTCTCTTCACCGTATTTATCTCTCACTTGGATCCTCTTTTGACTTGACCGTCGGAGAGATGTTCCCTGACCACAAATCGAGGGTGCCTTTTTTGCAGGGCCGACCCCAGAAGAGAGGGCTACCAGCTGATCTGCATGTGCCATCACGTAAGCTCGATCTCTCATCCCACGTCAAATCCAGCAACGCACAGGAAGTTTCCAAAACAGATTTGGCACCGTCTATGGGGAGAGATCGGTGAACGATCATGGCCAATAAAGCTACACAAGTGCAAGCAAGGAGAGATAAAGCGCCCGTAACGGAAGGCCCGGCTCCCCTAGAGGTCCAAGACGCCTCGAAGAGCTCTTGCGCAGACCCCTGCTCGGTCGGCCAACACCCGGCTGAGCGGGAGGCCTAGGTCCCGGTGGATGCACTCAAGAACTTCATGTCCACCATGACCGACACCATCATGTAACAAGTCTCTGAATAAGTAAAGAAAGCAGTGGAGGCCGCGAGCTCCGCCAGGCCTCTTCCCCGTTTCGAGTACGTACCTACCCCGGGCTGCGAACCCTCCCAAAGGCACGCCCCCGTGGTGTCCCATCGCTACAGTGAGGGGATGAGAGAGGCCCCTCACACTGATAGAAATGGCCTTTCGTGGAAGGAGAACCGAGACCGTTCCATTGCGACCGGCGCCCCACATAGTCGCCGCACAAGCCATGGGCAGCCGGCACGGTCAACCACGGCCTCAACGCTGTATACAATGCACTCCTATCAAACCAGCTGATGCGAGGAATAGGAGTAGACCTCATAGCGTCGAGGGGAAGCTTCTGAATGACGATGGACCCCCGAGCGTCGTTCCGACCCCGAACGAACGCGAAGTCCCCCTCGGGATAGGCACAGCCAGCGGTCTCGCCAACACGAGCGGACTCCACCCAGATCCCCCAGGGTCGCTTTTACCCGAAGAAGTGCATCGTCGGGGGAGGTAGAAAGGCGTCTGGAGACCCCCATCAAGATATTCGGCGCAGCCGCCTGGACCGGGCCTGTTTCTTCTTCCACCCTATTTAGTATAGAGATTGTCAATGCTGCGTGTCACGGGAAAGTGAAGATGCCTACCGTGGACCTATATGACGGGATCACGGATCCGGAGGAACACTTGGGAGTGTATAAGGCACAGATGCACGTCCAAGACGTAGACGATGCCGCGTACTGCGATTCTTTCCTACTACCCTGAAAGGGGTAGTGCAGTCTTGGCTCAATGGCTTGGCGCCAGGAAGTATCTCGTGTTTCCAGGACTTAGCTGATAAGTTTGTTAGCCAATTCATCGCCAGCCGCAAAGAGAGGCAAACCAGCATTCACCTCTCTAAAATCAAGTAAAGGCTGTAAGAGTTTCCGGCCGACTTTGTCAAGCACTTCCATCAGGAGGCAGTCTTGATCCCTGAGCTGGAGGACGGGGTGGCATACACCTCCTTTCTAAATGGGTTGAAGAGCAGACTATTCAAGTTTTCCTTAGCAGAGCAAAAGAAAACCACCCTAGCAAAGGCATTGAGGAAAGTTACTAACTTCATCCATGCCACTGAGATCTGCACTGAAGGGGCGGATGCCCTAAAGAAGACTAAGGTTCCCAACAATAGGAATCCCAGTCGAAGAGATAGGAGGTCATGACTTGAGAGCGTCAACCCTCAGTTCACCACAGACTCTTGAAGCATCCTCATGGAAGTGAGAGGGCACCCTATGCTGAAAAGGCCGCCCCCGATGACCTCAGCACCTAAGCCCCACAATGCGTGAAAATATTGTGAATTCCATAAGCAGAAGGGACTCACGACGGCTGAGTGCTCGTAGCTGAGGAAGGCCCTTCACGAGCTAATGGATAAGGGTCAGATCGAATGTTTCTTAAAGAGAGGCCGACGCTTCCTTCAAAAGGAGCATGAGCCTGCGCAGCCTTAGCCTTGGGATGAAGAATGCTCCACAGAGATAGTGGCTACTATTGCCGGGGGTACGCAAAACGCATCACTTGGTCCACCTAGAAGGTCAGCTTTGAGGGGCCCAACAGGTTCTCACGGCTGAGTAAGGCATCCGAATTACAGTGCCTACAATGGTATTCGATGGGGGAGAAGGCCCACGCTTCAACTCCCTGCACAATGATCCACTGGTGGTAGAAATAAAGGTGGCAAGTGCCATTGTGTAGAGAATTTTTGTTAACACAGAGAGCTTTATGGACATCACCACTTGGGACTATCTGAAGAAATTGAAGTATCCAGGAAGTAAAATCATCCCCTTAGTACATCCCATCTTAGGATTTGGAGGACAAGAGGTGAACCCTGCGGGGGTGATCCATCTCCCTTTGCACTTTGGAGATAAGGTCAAAGCAAGAATCCTAGAGGTAGACTTCTTGGACGTCGACGTGCCCATAGCCTACAACGTGAACCTGGGGCGGCCTACCTTACACAAGGTAAAGGCCGTCATCACCCGGTACTTGCCCCACCTTTAGTTTGAGGCTGATGATGGAAGTGTGGGTACAATGTAAGGAGGCTAGCAGACGGCCCGAGAATGCTATCTCGTTAGCATCTGGCTGCTGGTAGAGCGAACGGCTGAATGAGGGGCTGCCAGACCCCCACCATCGGACAAGAGGCCGCGACTCGGGCCATCTCCTCTTACAGCTGAGGCGTTAATCATACATACAGCCACCTCAGCTGAACCAAAGCCACCTCGCCCGGAGGCTGCGGATGGTGTTGAGCAAGTCTGCCTTGACTTGGGGCGCCCAGTACGCACGGTTCAGTTGGATACGGAGATGGAGGCTCCTACCCGGCATTCTTTGGTCACACTCTTGCAAGAATACCGTGATGTCTTCGCCTTCGGCCCCGAACAGATGCCAGGCATTGACCCCGTCGTCATGGAGCACAAGCTGAACATTGATCCCACTCACAAACTTGTTGTTCAGAAGAAGCAGTACATGGACCCTGAGTAGGCCGTAGCGGCAACCACGGAGGTACAGAAGCTGCTAAAGGTAGGGTTTATTAGGGAATGCCAATACCCAGAGTGGATCTCAAATGTCGTCTTAGTTAAAAAGCCCAATGGAACTTGGAGAATGTGCGTGGATTTCACTGACCTAAACAAAGCCTACACAAAGGACAGCTACCCCCTTCCAAAGATTGACAAACTAGTGAATGCCACAGCCGGGCATGCCGTACTAAGCTTCATGGATGCCTTCCCAGGGTATCACCAGATACCCGTCTGCCCTGAAGACCAAGAGAACCACATTAATAACTGACCGGGGTCTACATTGCTACAAGGTAATGCCATTTGGGTTGAAGAACGCGGGAGCCACTTGCCAACAGTTGGTAAACGAGTTGTTCAAGCCCCTCATCGACGGAACCATGGAGGTTTACGTAGATGATATGATAGTAAAAAGCATGCTCGATGATTAGCACAACCAGGACCTACAGAAAAATGTTCGACATCCTTTGAACTATAACGCCCTCAAATTAAACATGATTCACTGTTTGTATTTTCCTTAATAATCCCTCAACTATAATCTAATAAACCCAATGATAGGGGTGTTACCGCCATCCAAAAAGGACAAGGCTTGAAACATGAGTACTATAAATAACCTAGTTAAGCATAACCTCAAACATATACATACACACCTGATCAATCCATATATAATCAACTGCTAACCAATATAAGGTTTTTACACCATAGTAAAAACAATTCACCATGTAATCTGGATCTCCATCCACCACTGAAGAATTCAATATACAGCTTTAAAGTATGCATATACTGCAATACTTCTGATCCATCCGGATTTCCTTGCTTCACTTATTCTCTTCAACTAATTTGTTAGCATGAGGGCAATTCTCTGAGCATTTGCCTAAAACAAAACATGAAAAACATTTCGAACTGTAAGCCGAAGCTCAGTACATGCAATCCTGAATTGTGAAATGATCTCTGAATAAATTGTTTGGGTAGCCGCTTGGCAATTTAATTTAAGTTAAAACAGTGAATGAGATGAATGTAAAATTTCATTGCTACTTATTATCTGATAGTGAACCCCTTGATACTGTTACGATCTATGGATAGGTGTACACCAGCCAAGCCGATCAGGGACCTGGCCTGAAGCCGCACGGGTAACAGAAGGGCAAATGCCCTATAGATGATAACTGATGGGGTCACTAATCAGATGATAAATTACTGTGTAAACTGATTCATTGATTTACTTATAAAAACATGATAACGTTGATAAATATACTCGGATTTGTAAAGATACTAGCAATGGACGTACCTGAAGTCTTTAAAATGATATTTCACTTGATAATACATATGCACAATGGAAACGATAAACCATATTCACTGACATAATTTGTAACTTTAATGAAAATTGATTTATTTAAAAAAACTTTTATAATTCCAATAATTCAATATAAGACAAGTTAAACCAAAATGAACTAATTTTAGTTCAATATAAGATAAGTTAAAGTAAAATTATCTGAATCATAAATCAGTTAGGGTTATCGAACTTGAAATACAACAAATTGAAGCAAAATAGCCCAAATGGAAATGATTGAGGCAATAATGAAAAGATTTTAATTGATATAAATGAAATATGGGTTTCTGATATTTCTGAAATGGATAATGGAAGGTGTGATGCTTCTGAAATGGATAATAGAAGGTTCAATGCCATGAAGGGTGTTGTGAGGTTCATAAAAAGCTTAAATAACCTCAGTTGATCCGATAGACATTAATTTGAGTCATTACTGTGCCCACTTCTCCAATTTCATTTTCATGCTCACTTAACTCGACTTTCAAACCCAAGTAAGCTTCTATACATAATCAAACTTGTTGAACTCACTACAACTTGTAATTTCCTTACAATATCCATAATTATATAGAAACTTCTGAAAATATTTCCAAATGTCATGATTTCTGTATTCACTTATATTACCGTTTGATGGTATGCATTAGAAAATCCATATCTTTCACTCCCGACCTCCAATTGAGATATACAACCCCAATACGTAAAGCTTAGCAAGTCCTACAAAAGGTGTATTGAGGATGCAAAACATGATTCACATAGTAAGGTCCCTAAAATTAGGCTAGAACACAACTGTGCATAACTTCGGTCCAATTTGCGCAGTCATAGAAAAACGATCATAACCTTTTCCACAGAACTTGGATTAAGGTGATTCAAAAGGCATGTGAAAGATAACTCATTGATCTATCCACACACGAAAAAGCACAATTTTTCAATACCCCAATCAATACCAGTTTTTCCGTAAAGTCTCCTCTTCAAATACACTCCCAGTTTCGATGGATTCAGCGCAGTCTTCACTAAATTGGTCATAACTTTGTCCACACAACTCGAACTTGAGCAATTCTAGAGCATATTGAAAGCTAACTCATCAGGATATCACTGCATCAAAAATACAACTTTTCGATGTGCCAAACAGTACCAGTTAATTCCCAAAGTGGCCCCTATTTTAGGTCTGTTTCTCAGCTCTAACTCACATATTTTTAATCTTTTCTTCACATAGCCACCCACTAAAATCACTCTTTAACTCATCTAAATCAACATAAACATCTTGACATTTATTACCAACACCAAAGATCACAAAATCGCATTTAAAACAATCAAAATCCATCATCACCACATAAGCTTACATGATCATGAACAACTTCAAACATCACTTGTTTTCAAGATGATCTAACCAATAAAACATCAAAATAATTCTTGATTGCCTCAAAACAACATGATTCATGATTAAAACTAACATAAAACCAAGAATTAAATGAAGTTGGATTTAAAGATTACCTCACTTAAGCTTGAATATAAGAAGATGTGAAGGTAGTATTGTGCTTGGTGCTAGTGGTGGTTGAGGGGGTGACAGCTGGTGGTGCTGTGGTGGTGGGGCTGGCCGGCAGTGGCCCTGGCTAGTGGTAGAAGATGGCGGCAGCAGGCTGGGCAGAGGTCAGCCGTGGAGGAGGAGGTGGAGGAGGAAGAAGATGGTCTTGTTTACTTAGTTGGTTTATGCATTTTACTTGGTTAGAAATGAAATGAAGGCAAAACAAAAGACTTGGCTGAGATTTTATCCCCCAAAATATCTCTTGCTAATGAAAATTAGCAGTAATGATGGTAATTAGCTAAACAAATGGATTCGAAACTTGTTGGGCCAAAATTGACCTTAAATGAGCTCGGGTTGGGGAAAAAAAAAGTCAAATCGGGTGCGATTAATTAAATTTGTTTTTCCGAAGCTCGAAATTAAATGTGATAACATCAAAAATAATTTAATGTTTTAAATCATAATTATCGAGGCCTACTATCAATTTTCCTAAAATTAGTACGGTGAATGAAACTTGAATTGCAAAGTGGGGCCAAAAATTAAATTATCCCAATCGGGATGATTAAGTGAGAAAAATAAATGTGAAAAATTAATAACATGGCTTAATTAAATAAATAAATATGATTTAGGGTCAGGCTATTACAGCTGTCCCCCCTTAAAGAGTTTCGTCCTCGAAACTTATGAACTTTGTTAAAACATGCAAGGTTATTTCAAATAAGTATGGGTACTTGGCTTTTACCTGCTTCTCAGTTTATCACGCAGCTTCTGAGGAGGTATCATTTGCCTAAAGTAATTTGATTAAAGATATCTGCTTAATGCTTAACTGTTTAATCCTGTGATATAACATCGGAACTGGGTGCTCTTGAAAACACAAGACCCCCAATGACTGCAATATATTTGATTATGACAGCGTGGTGAGGATCTAAAATGTATTGGCTGAATTGCAAGGTAAGAAACACGTTATGCATGTGTTTGAGTTATATAGGCAGATCTGATTGACAAGTTATGGAATTTGACCTTTCAATGAACTGATATGGTGAAACTTTCTTACATCCTTAATTGATGGAACTTTCTGAAAAACCTTGTTATATACATGAAAGTCCAGGAATCTCCTTCTTTTATCAACATAGCATTTCTGTCGCTTTCAATAAGATATTTTCAGGAATCTTCTAACATGTGTCACCTTATTAAATACTGAAGAAGATCTTCATGACCCATAAGATGATTTGTTGTCAATGTCTGCCGTCATTTTGTCCTGATGTTTAATGAAGGATTCTCTGCTAGCATTATCACAACATTGACTACTGAGAGTTCCATACTTTCTTCAAATGCAAATATTAGTCGTAGGTAATGAAGTACTATAGGCTCCAACTTAGAAGAGTTGATCCATTGATATTTTTAGATACTTGCCCATCTGTTTTAGGATGATAAGAACTGCAAAAGTTCAATCTAGTTCTAAAGGCTCTTTGAATTGCTTGTCATAACAGGCTTGAAATCTCTGATCTCGATCATACACTATACCTAAGGGAATCCCACGATAAAGTCCATTGAAATTGAATCCCTTTCTTAAGGCTTTGCTTTATTCTTTGGAGCTCAAGATCATCATCCTAATTCACTCTAATTTCCTCCATTAGGGAGGACTGTAAAGTAAGTGCTAACATTTGAACATTCGTCTTCCTGTGCGACACTAATTGAATGTCCAAGTCCTCAAGTTCTCTTAAGAGATTCAGTTGAGTAGTTACTACAGTGTTCAAGGTATGGTGTGCCTTCCTATTCAGGTCATCTGCCACAACATTTCTCTTTCTTGGTTGACATTAGATCTGCCACAACTGATGTTTCATGTAGACTGAGCTTTTTTTAAGAGAAGATGTACTTCAAGCTTTGATGATCAATATTGATTTTGCATGGTACTCTATATAAGTAATGTCTCCAGATTTTCACTACAAAAACTACAGCTGCTAACTCCATATCATAGGTAAGTAATCCTTCTCATAAGGCTTGAGTTGTTAGGAGGCATAAGCCACCAGTTTAACTTCTTGCTAACTTTATAGCTTTCTTCAACAGATTGGTCAAAGAGGACAATATTTGCCAAATCCTTCCTTATCCCGATAATTCCCTACTAAACTCAAACGGTTTCTAATCTCAGTGCATTGGTGGGTCTTGAGCACTTTGTAGCTGCTTTCACCTTTTACAAATCAACTTTAAGCTCTTCCTTTGAAACCATTGCTCCCAACAATACTCATGCTTCTTGTATTTGCTATTTAATTAATGTTCCTTGAAGGTCTATAACACTATCCTCAAATAAACAATATGCTCATCTTCATCCTTGGAGTATTTCAAGATATCTTTTATGAACACCGCCACAGCTGGTGTAGATATGATCTGAAACTCTATTCATGAGATCCGTAAAGGCTACGGGGCCATTGAGTAGGCCAAAAGGCATCACAGTGAATTTATCATGACCCAAACATAGTCCGTGGTGTGGTTTTGATAATGTCTTCAGGTATAATCCTAAGTTGATGGTACCCTGACCTCAAATCATTCTTAGATAAGACTCATGTTTCCTGCAGTTGATCAGTCGTCTACTTGGGGCGATGGATATTTGTTTTTGATGGTGATCTTGTTCCGCTCCTTGAAATCAATGCATAACCTCAAGGTTCCATTCTTTTTCTTTACAAATAGAACTGGGCATCCTGTTGAGGAACATTTGGATGGTCTGATAAATGCTTTCGATAATAGTTCATCTAACTGAATCTTCAGTTTTCTAAGCTCTATTAGAGCTATACGATATGGGGCGTTGGAGATAGGTTGAGCATAAGAGATTAATTCAATCTCATAATTAATGTCTCTTCGCATAGCACTCTTGATAATTCTTCAGGAAAACATCTATAAATTCGCAAACTATCGGGATATCTTCTATGTTTTCTTTCTTAGGATGAATGTTAATAGCATAACACTAATACACAATATATCCTTGACATAAGAGCTTACTTGTTTCCATAACATAATTTAAAGGACAAGGTTTTTCCTCTCTGTGACCATGAAACATAGTTCTCTCCCTTGTTCATCTCTTGAAATAACCTTAGGGTCATCACAATCCATCTGGACCCTATAAGTACACAACCAGCTCATTTTCAAAATGATACCAAAGTTTGACTAGTCAAATTGAATACGAACTCTAGGGAAACTATCTTACCAATAGTAATTGAAACAAATTTATGAGATATAGAACACTCAACTCTAGAGTCGTTGGATAACTTGATTCTATAATTGGTTTCTGCCTTCGCATTCTCAAGGTTCACTTGCATGGCAGATCATGTGAATACAAATGAATAAGTGGCAACTGAATCAATTAATACACAAAATGGCTTCGAAATTAAAAGAGAGCTTCAGTGCTGCACCAGAGGTGGCAGCTTCCTTCTTGCTCAACACATAAGCCCTTTCTATAGCTATAGGCCTGGAAAGTGAGAGCCTTTATCTACAACCTTCAATTTTTGGGAGCAGGCAGCGATGAGGTACTCTGGGCTACCACATCACGTGCATTTGTGAGTTCCCACTTAGCAATTCGGAGCAGTGTAATTAGTTCTTTCACAAATCGGCTCCAAATGAAGTGATGCCCTAAGAGCCTATTCTTAAGAGTGTTCCACCAAATATCGGTTTCTTGCCTGTTAGATAAAATGTTTCAATGTTCACCTTTTTATCCCCTGGAACCTCGATTACAGTGAAAATTCTCTCCATTCTGGAATCCATTCTTAAGGTTCCATTGGGCCATACTTTCCACTCTAGAGTTCTTTAGTATGAATCAGTTGAAGACATTTTTCCAATGGGCAGTCCATCAAAATTTCTCACTGACGCAATCCAAATGCATGATAAAATTTTTTATTGTCAAACTTAAGCTTTATACAAGTGGTCTTCCACAAGAAGCTTAGATTGAATCAGGCAAAAAGGTAGGCATGTTACATTTCCCTTAGCAATGGGTTCCACAAATTGGACAACAATTAACCCCAATAAAAAGCGCAGTTAATATTTACCTTCTGTACAAGTGCGCTACAAAATTATCTCTATTGACATAGGTGGAACCCAATTATAAACCAGCTGCTAGCAGCAATTGGTCTCTTAAAAGCAGGAAAAGGCGACCAGAAGTGAAGAAGATGTAACATGAGGGTGAATGATGATGCAACTAGATGGGGAGACGTCGTGAGCACAAAAAGATGAATTCCCTGGTCAAAGTAAGGAGTATCCAACAGTTGATAATCCAACAAGGACAATGGTAGATGGTATGTTGTCAGAAAATGCAGTGAAATATTTTCAAGAGTAATATCTACTTCACAGATGGAGGTGGAGTCAATGGTTTGCTTGCAGAGTTTGGGCAATTTAAGCAAGTTTTGAATTGCAATGGATTGAAACAAAATGTCTCTCTAAAGTATCATTGGTTTCTCTTATATGGAATAGTCTGTAGTCAATGGTTTCAAACTTATGTACCATAGAACAAGCCTCTCCAAAATCCTACAATTCAGGGGATACTACATCAAGAATCCCCATCTAGCTCACTTAGATGAAATTCTTGGATTACAGAAGAAAATATCTGCAATCAATGAGGCATATTGAAGTAATTGCCACTTGGATTCGAGAAGTGCACAAAATGGCACCCATATGATGAGGAAATATAAGCTCAAAATTGTATGCATCCACCGACTTGAATAGTCTGTACCATCAGACTTGTGGCTAAATTTCATTAACCACTGGACTCCAAATGTGCTGCAATATGGGTCATTGCAAAGCTTACTTTTTGTACTTTGACATAAGCTAACTAAAACATCTCTATCTAATGGAATGCATAGGCTGCAAGTGGACTAAACTCAAACCTTATGTATTAGAATTCTGCCCAATTTGCAGACTTTGACTTGTCCAGCAGTTTTGAATAACCAAGTGACCTCCACTCCACTTGAAGTTTGTTTCATATGAAAGATATCTCCCTAACCTTAAATTCAGGATAGGAAACCCTTATGTAAATTATGTTGATCATGGACAAAAGTTACTTCAAAGTCGATCCTTGTGCAATGATCAAAACTATCAAGTTGATTAAACTTGTATATTCTGCCCATACTTGGTTTTTCGTATGCATTTAACCTCAAAATGAGTCAAGGGCCTTTCATAGGACACATCTGTAACAACCCCCAACCCTAGGGCTACGAGTGTTAGTGATTCTGAAATTTCTGGGGCGAAACAAACAAAGTTTTACCTGTAAACTGGCCATTTTTCAGGCTTAAAGCCTTACATCACATCCACTGTATTGAATAGAAGTATAAAAGGATATCAAGTCAAGCTCAACAGCTACACACCGGAGACCACAACTCTACGGGCTACACGCCCGGAGTACAAGGGTTTACATCCCAAAAATAAACAATTTTAGCTAAAAGGACGATATACCATTCAGATGGGTGGCTCATATGACCATACTTATCTAAATGCATTGGAGCACCTTCAACTTGTTATTCAAAATCTCTGTCAAATCTGCTGCTTAAGATCAAACTATATATACTTTATATGGATCCATCCGACAAAGAAGAATATACGAGTAGAATATGTGTGAGATAAGCAGACATTACCAGTGCCACAAATCTCCAAGGATATCATAATAATCCTCAGTCATCACTAACTAATTTCTCAGTATCTTAACTCCATACTCTATATCCCATAAAGAAAATCTCAACCTGGCTTTGATACCAAATCTATAACGCCCCCAAATTAAACATGATTCACTGTTTGTATTTTCCTTAATAATCCCTCAATTATAATCTGACAAACGCCAATGATAGGGGCGTTACCGCCGTCCAAAAAGGACAAGGCATGAAACATGAGTACTATAAATAACATAGTTAAGCATAACCTCAAACATATACATACACACCTGATCAATCCATATATAATCAACTGTTAACCAATATAAGGTTTTTACACCATAGTAAAAACAATTCACCATGTAATCTGGATCTCCATCCACCACTGAAGAATTCAATATACAGCTTTAAAGTATAGATATACTGCAATACTTCTGATCCATCTGGATTTCCTTACTTCACTTATGCTCTTCAACTGATTTGTTGGCATGAGGGCAATTCTCTTAGCATTTGCCTAAAGCAAAACATGAAAAACATTTCGAACTGTGAGCCAAAGCTCAGTACATGCATTCCTGAATTGTTAAATGATCTCTAAATAAATTGTTTGGGTGGCCACTTTGCAATTCAATTTAAGTTCAAATAGTGATGAGGTGAATATAAAATTTCATTGCTACTTATTATCTAATAGTGAACCCCTTGATATTGTTACGATCTATGGATAGGTGTACACCTGCCAAGCTGATCAGGGACCTAGCCTGAAGCCGCGCGAGTAACTGAAGGGCGAATCCCTACAGATGATAACTAATAGGGTCACTAATTAACTGATAAATCACTGTGTAAACTGATTCATTGATGTACTTACAAAAACATGATAGCGTTGATAAATACACTCGGATTTCTAAAGATAAAGGCAATGGACGTACCTGAAGTCATTAAAATGATATTTCACTTGATAATATGTATGCACAATGGAAACGATAGACTAAGCTCCGATTCTGCTAAAGAAATGTAATTATAGGTAAATGTAGTCAGTAAACCATATTCACTGACATAATTTGTAACTTTAATGGAAATTGATTTATTTAAAAAAACTTCTACAATTCCAATAATTGAATATAAGACAATTAAAACCAAATGAACTAATTTTAGTTCAATATAAGACAAGTTAAACCAAAATAATTTGAATAATAAATCAGTTAGGGTTATTGAACTTGAAATACAACAAATTGAAGCAAAATAGACCTAATGGAAATGATTGAGATAATAACGAAAAGATTTTAATTGATGTAAATGAAATATGGGTTTCTAATATTTTTAAAATGGATAATGGAAGGTGTGATGCTTCTAAAATGGATAATAGAAGGTTCAATGCCATGAGAGGTGTTGTGAGGTTCATAAAAATCTCAAATAACCTCAGTTGATCCGATAAACACTAATTTGAGTCATTATTGTGCCCACTTCTGAAATTTCATTTTCATGCTCACTTAACTCGGCTTTCAAACCCAAGTAAGCTTCTATACATAATCAAAGTTGATGAACTCACTACAATTTGTAATTTCCTTGCAATATCCATAATTATATAGAAACTTCTGAAAATATTTCCAAATGTCACGATTTCTGCGTTCACTTATGTTTCTGTTTGATGGTCTGCATTAGAAAATCCATATCTTTCACTCCCGACCTCCAATTGGGATATACAGCCCCAATGTGCAAAGCTTAGGAAGTCCTATAAAATGTTTATTGACATGATTCACATAGTAAGGTCCCTAAAATTGGGCTAGAACACAACCGTGCACAACTTCGGTCCAATTTGCACAGTCGTAGCAAAACGACCATAACTTTTTCCATAGAACTCGGATTAAGGTGATTCAAAAGGCATGTGGAAGATAACTCGTTGATTTATCCACACACCAAAAATCATAATTTTTTAATACCCCAATCAATACCAGTTTTTCCATAAAGTCTCCTCTTCAAATATGCTCCCAGTTTCGATGCATTCTGTGCAGGCTTCAGTAAATTGGTCATAACTTTGTCCACACAACTCAAAATTGAGTAATTCCAGAGCCTATTGAAAGCTAACTCATCAGGCTATCACCACACCAAAAACAAAACTTTTTGATGTGCCAAACAGTACCAGTTAATTCCCAAAGTGCCCCCTGCTTTAGGCCTGTTTCTCACCTCTAACTTACATATTTTCAATTTTTTCTTCACATAACCACCCACTAAAATCACTCTTTAACTCATCTAAATCAACATAAACATCGTGATATTTATTACCAACACCAAAGATCATAAAATCTCATTTAAAACAATCAAAATCCATCATCACCACCTAAACTTGCATGATCATGAGCAACTTCAAACATCACTTGTTTTCAAGATGATCCAACCAATAAAACATCAAAATAATTCTTGATTGCATCAAAACAACATAATTCATGATCAAAACTAACATAAAACCAAGGATTAAATAAAGTTGGATTTAAAGATTACCTCACTTAAGCATGAATATAAGAAGATGTGAAGGTGGTATCGTGTTTGGTGCTAGTGGTGGTTGAGGGGGTGACAGCTGGTGGTGCTGTGGTGGTGGGGCTAGTCGGTAGTAGACCTAGCTAGTGGCAGAAGATGGCGGCAGCAGGCTGGGCAGAGGTCAGCCGTGGAGGAGGAAGTGGAGGAGGAAGAAGGTGGTCTTGCTTGCTTAGTTCGTTTATGCATTTTACTTGGCTAGAAATGAAATGAAGGCAAAGCAAAAGACTTGGCTGAGATTTTATCCTCCAAAATATCTCTTGCTAATGAAAATTAGGAGTAATGATGGTAATTAGCTAAATAAATAGATTCAAAACTTGTTGGGCCGAAATTGGCCTTAAATGAGCTCGGGTTAGGGGGGAAAAGTCAAACCGGGTGCGATTAATTAAATTTGTTTTTCCGAAGCTCGAAATTAAATGTGATAACATGAAAAATAATTAAATCTTTTAAATCATAATTATCGAGGCCTAATATCAATTTTCTTGAAATTAGTACGGTAAATGAAAATTGAATTGTAAAGTGGGGCCTAAAATTAAATTCTCCCAACCGGGATGATTAAGTGAGAAAAATAAATGTGAAAAATTAATAACATGGCTTGATTAAATAAATAAACATGATTTAGGGTTGTGCTATTACACAAACATTCGGGATGAAACTCAACCCAAAGAAATGCATGTTCGGGGTCAGATCAGGCAAATTCCTCGGATTCATGATCAAAACACATTCAATGGGAGACTTTGGCTGCACAGGAGCTCAATGTGGATGGACCCCACATGCCCGTACCTATCTAACGGCACGCTGCCCTCGGACCACAATGAAGTCGACCGCGTAAAAAGCTAGCAAATTGGTTCATACTGTATGATGGGATCCTATACAAGAGATCTTTCGTTCGGCCACTTCTGCGCTGCGTAACCCCAGAGATAGGGAAGAAGACACTAGAGGAGTTGCATGAGGGGCTGTGCAGTTCCCACATTGGTGGTCGTGCCCTTGCAGTTACGGCAATACGCATCAGTTACTATTTATCGAGCCTGTGAGAAGACGTTGTGCACTTAGTTCGCACTTGCGACAAGTGCCAGAAGTTTTCCCTGGTTCAACGACAACTCACCACCCCCCTGACGCCCATTGTCAGCCCCTTACCATTTGCCACTTGGGGCATGGATATACCTGGCCCTTTCCCCAAAGCCACGGGTCAGCGCAAGTACTTTTATAGTGTAATACCCATGTACTTTATATTCTACTAAGTTGTTCGTAATGCCTTTTTGCGCTATGAAAACCGTATTTTATTAGCGATAAGAGCTAAAATTATTTTTTAAGTGCCTCTGTGAGCGTTAATCTTACTAAAAAGGATGTTATTGTCACTATTGTTATTATTATTAATATTATTATTAGTTTTGAAAATCTTTTGATGATTTTTTAATACGCGGTATTAACTGCTATTTACGAGTACTAAATCGATTAGGAACCCGAGTACGATTAGGTTGTCAACCTTACAGGAAGTTCGATGGTTATTAAATCGAACCTTGTCATATTTGGGAATGAATAGTTGATGAAAGATTATATTATAGAATTGGGGTTAGAGTTTGGGTTATGAATTAGATTAGCGGTGTCAAGTATTTATCAGTTTGGGCCAAAAATTAATGAAAGAGAGCATGGAGGGGCAAACTGGTAATTTTGCGCGCTCCCCTCTTTTCTTCCTCACCTGGCCGCGACACCCCCACTCGATAGCCTCTTTCTCTCCTCTCCTCTCCTCTCTGATCTTCATCTTTCTCCTCTCATCTCCTCCACACATGTGCCCGTCAAGCTCAAATTTGTAGAGAATTTGCGCCACCCATACCTACTTCGACTACCCTTTCGGCCACACCTCCAAACTAGTGACAATTGGTGCGAATCTGGGCTAAAATTCATAGCGAAACCAACCACATTTCAAGCGATTTGGGCGCCGAATTAAAGCTCGAATGCGTGCCCAAGTATGGCCATGTAATTCTGCTCTTAGTTGCTTCAATTTTCTATAAATTAGGGTAGAAATCGCTGCTTCCAAACACCCGATTCAACCTCAAATCAGTAAGTGAGTTTTGGATCTGTTTTAGGGCTCGAATTTTGGGAATTTGGGCGTCAATCGCGTGCTGCTTGTTTGACCAGTGGGCAAGGTCGGAAATTGGAGGTGTTCGGGCACCGAAAGTCGAGCCCAAAGCCTTCAAATGAAACCCTAGCTTGGAATCGAGGTGAGGGTTCCTTTCCTCCTAAATTACTATTAATTTTAATGATTTTAACTAAATTTAGTTAGTGCCCTTTAATTCCAAGTTTAGAAATCAGTTTGGGTGTAATTATAGTCGAGGTTGAGAAATCATAAACATGTTACTGGTCTTGGGTTATTCACATGCTGAGTTCTAACTCACCAGTTTGGATACGGTAAAAAAGTATAAAATGTCATCTTAGCGCTATTATTGCATAAGTTCATTATGCCTAAATTCCGTTTTGAAGCTTAAGGATGCTAAATGAAGTAATTGAGGAATGAACTGAATTATGTCTAAGGGTCATGGCTAAATCAGTTTGGGCATGTTAATGGTCTATTCATAGTAATTACAAATGAAATACTATGCCTATGTATATAGGATTGCGAGCTAGAAAGTAAATATTGCTTTCAAGTTTCTATTTACATCAGTTTAGTATACGTTAAATTCTAAGTTGGCTATTAAGCATGAATGTCATACCTATATACGATTGTTTTATGTATTGTTGGTTTGTGTGTGCCAATAATAAACCGAGCTTGGTAGTTGGATGGTTTGAGGTGGAAATAATGAGATATTTGAGGTTTTGTGGTTGGTGTTGCGTGAGGAGGGAGCCTGGATTGTGATTACCGCTATTGTGGTAGATTATTTCACCAAGAGGATAGAAGCTGAGGCAGTCACCTCCATCATCACGGCCGAGGTTCGAAAGTTCATCTGGAAGAATATCATCACCAACTTTGGCATCCCTCACACAATGATTTTCGACAACGGACGACAGTTTGACACCACCAAGGTCACATACTACCTTAGCACTCTCAGGTGCCAAGCCCGGTTCAACGCGGTTGCACATCCTCAGACCAATGGCCAAGCTAAGGCTACCAATGTGGTCATCCTTCGTGGCCTACAGAAGAAACTCGACGAAGCAAAAGGCAAGTGGGCCGACGAACTGTATGGCATCCTATGGCCACTTCGGATAATAGAAAAGGCTGCAACTGGCGAAACACCCTTAATACTACTATACGGGCCAGAAGCTCTACTACCGGTCGAAGTGGCGCTCCGCATCCATCAGCTTACAACATTCCAAGAGGAGCTGAACAACGCTGCCCTCTGCAAGGCACTGGATCTACACCATTGCATCGTACGCCTCCATGATCATGCTGTCAAACTCCACCCTATTAAAGTCGGAGGCCTTGTCTTGCATCGCACGTCACATGCACAGGAAAACATGGCAACCTCACGATGATTTGGGAAGGCCCATATAAGGTCATAGCTCAGATACGGCCAGGCACATACCGCCTAGAGACCCCCAATGGAGTTCCATCCCGTGGACATGGCACAACAGTAATCTGCGAAAATACTATCAATAGTGCTTCTCCTTCCTTCAAGCACATTATCAATTACTTATTCTCTCCATACAATAAATACAATGGCTGCAAACGCACAGTTGCATTCATTTTAATGCCTCACACCTTTAGTCCCCATGGGGGTTAATGGTCTAAAAGCCCGGCCTCAGGGTCGGTCACTATACCTTTAGCCCTAAGGGTCCAAGAGCACGACCTTAGGGTCGGTCGCTATACCTTTAGCCCTAGTATAGGTTAAGGGTCCAAGAACACGGCCTTAGTGCCAGTCGCTATACCTTTAGCCCCAGTCGGGGCTAAGGGTCTAAGAGCATAGCCTCAGGGCCGGTCGCTACACCTTTAACCCTAGTAGGGGCCAAGGGTCCCTAAGCATGGCCTCGAGGCCGGTCGCTATACCTTTAGCCCCAATGGGGGCTAAGGATCTAAAAGCACGACTTCAAGTCCAGCCACTATTCCCTTTCATCCTCCACACAAGACTTAGGATTCTTCACTTGTTGTTCCCCTTATGGGTTATGATCTTATGAAGCATATGCAAAGGAAAGTATACACCAGCAAGCGAAACAATAAGTGAAGAAAAAGACGTAAGTGATGAAACAGAAGGCTCCGTGCAAAAAACTTAAAAATTTTCATTGATTGAATGGAAGAAAGAATACAAGCACGCATAGCCCGAAAGAAAGACAAAAAAGAATAAACCAAAACCCTAGGGCACTAGACATCCGGATCTTCGTCATGGCCACTGTCCTCTGGCACCCTGGTCTCCTCAGCTTCATGGTCAGGTGTCGCAATCCCACCGTCCAGAGGCATAGTCTCCTTGTTACCCTGGCCGCCCTCAATGGTCGAAGGTGGCTTAAACTCCACCAACTCAGGGTCTTAACCCTCGGCCTCAGCTTGGTGGCGGTCCTCCATGTACTTAACGTACTCGTCAAAATAGCCTTCTAGAAGGCTCGAGGTGCAAGTGTCACTAGGAGCTCCCAAAAGAACTCAGTGCTCTCGTCACGCCCACGATGATATCCCTAATCCTCGGCCTTGGTCGACCTTTCAGCGCCAGCCTCTGCTTTGGAGCGGGCTTTCTCCTGTTGGTACTGCAAGTCTTTCTTCTCGGCCTCCAAGGCCTCCTTCTCCATCTTTAGCTTCTCCAAGTAGCATTTGTACTTAGCTACTGCTTCTTCTGACCTTTGACAGTCTGCTTTAAGGTCGTCAATTTGCCCCCGCAGGAGGGCATTAGAACTCTTAAGGTCGCGGATTCGTTTCTCCATGGCAGAAACGGATGACCTCGACCTTGCCAAGTTCAATGCTTTAGCAAGGCCTGGAGAAAGCCCAACATGTTTAGCTAAGGAAGGACAACAATAGACAACATAAGCAACATAGACTAAGCCTCACCTCAGCAATGGCCACTTGCTCCTCATCAATTATGGCCGGCCCAGCTGGGTCAGATGGGGCCAATGACCAAGACTTGGCCAATTCATCCACCAAGGCGCGTTTAGCAGAGGAATCGCCTCCTAAAAACTCGGCGGTCGAGGCTCGAGTATTCAACGAGGGCTCCCTCGTGACTTAAGGCACGACCTGGAGGTCGCTTAGGGACCCGCTGGTAGCTGGAGACCCCCGTACCTCGTCAGAGGCCGAGCGGTCTCCAGATCGCTGATGCTAGACACGCCCCTTGATCCCTTTGTCTTTCAAGGATGGGGCCCTGGCCCTCAAACGTGTGCAAGCAAATGCCACAGTCGCGTCCTGCCCGTCTTCGACCCGCGGTCGCTTGCGGGGACCCAAGTGAGGGCGGTTCAATGACCCCCCGAGAGGCTTCTTGCTGCGTGGTGCCAACGACGGCGCCTGTAGGGAGAAAAAGTCAGTGAACATCTTTCATGCAAGAAAAGCGACAAGGAAAGCAATTGAAGGGTTGATGTCCAAACCTCCTTGGCTTGCATCTCCACGTGCCGGTGCCGCTCTTCCTTGTGAACCCACTCGGCCTCAGCAGCGATCTGCTCTGTAGTGGCATCCTCGGACTCAAGGGGCGACAGCTTTGCCCTTACTTATTCGGCAGAAGACAAAAGAGAGTCAGGTTAGAACCAAAAGAAAAGCCCACATACAAGAGGAATGTCTAGTACCCTTAGAAAAAATTTTAAGAATAAGGGGCCCGGGCAGCCAGAAAAAGTGATTAGCTTGAAATTTCAACATGGGAAGCCAATTCATAGGCTCCCTATCACCGGATCTGCTCCACTTTCACTCGAGCCCTTTCTGAGCTTCCACTACCCATCCATGAAAGAGGAAATAGGCCTGGGACGGCCATCCTCTCGAACATAGAAGCGGAAGTAGTAAGCCATCGTTTTCTCAACATCGATCCGCTCCCCAAAAGGATTCAGGACCGACTTCCCATCGTTCCAATCGGGAAGATCTCCCCAACTCGTTTCGCATCGCACAAAAAGAAAGTCGTATTTTTAATTTTTAACCTTGGAATTCTTCTCGATGGCCATCATCAAACCCTTCTTATTATTGAAACAATACCACCCAAGGTCCCCCGTCTTGCTAGAAGCCCTTTGGAACGAATGGACCTACATAATCGTGCGACCTATGGAAGTTAACCCGCTCAACTTACACTTTGTTATACAAAAGCATATATTGCGCCAAGATATGGGTACAATCTGCGCAGGCACCAGTTCGTACTTATTCAAGTTGTCCACGATCACTGGGTGGAGCGGGAACCTTATGTCATAGGAAAAGGCCACCCGGTACATCGCTATGCATTTGGAGGGTGGCTTATTTACGATGGCATCTGCCTCCGGGAGCACAAATATGTACCCTACAGGCAGGAGATACTTATCCTCTAGTTTTGACCTCTTTAGGGAAGCCACAACCTTAGGGTTGGGGAAGTAGGTGCTCGGTCCGTCCTGGATGTCTGGGTATGTAGGAGCTCCTGGAAAAATCATTCCTTCGGTCACCACTTCGTGGGCCGGCTCTTCCCGGGCACAGCTCCTCTTCTTCAGCACGGCCCTTCCTGAGCCGCTCGTCTCCCCCTTCGAGGAAGAGCTATGCTGTTAGACGCAACCTCAATGCTCGACCTATGGGAGCCAGAGGAAGAGTGAGGTTCAGAAGATCCCTCAGCCAGCAGCTCGTCGGGACTCCTCAGTTGGCCGGTCAACCTGGTCTTGGCTATTCTGCATTCTTAAAAACCATGCATGCGATCACCCACGGATAAATAACTTCCTGCTCGATGCTGAGGATACTCGGAGTAGAAGAGTATTCGTAGCTAGACCATGAGGGGGTGCCGAGTTCATATATTAGCACAACATAAGGGATTTTCTTTAGTTCCCAAAACTAATTCTTTGAGGGAATGTGTGCAACCACCCAGCCATCAATTAGGGCTATGAGGCTTGGAAACTGAGGGTGGCGGCCCTCCATTTGGGAGTCTGTCGACCTCACAGGGACATTCCCACTCGATGAACAGGATGAAGACATACTTATACAAATACAATACAAGGTGCGAGCCCTTTTAGGAAGGCACGAGAAACACACCTGGGAAAAAGATGAAGTGGTTGAAAGAGGTATTGAAAACGGGAATGAAGATACACACGAGCCCTTTGAAGATTCAAAGGGAAGGGTTGAAGACGCTACAGTAAACCTGAATAAAACCTAAGGGAGAGGCAGAACTTCTCTATTTAGAAATTCACTTCTCTCTCTAAAAGGATTTTGAGAGCGCGATTAAATGATCCTCCCCAATAAACCCGACTTCGCTTATATAAGGGAAGTGAAAGAGGGGAAGAAGGGTGGCGCCCTTCCCTAGACGCTCGAGGGAACGTAACACTGCTCAGCCTCTGTCACGTGGCACCCAAGCACCACGTAACCACCTGAGGACTAACGGTTGGATCGTTCACCCTAAGAACTATCACTCACAACTACGACTCGGTCGCTACACCTTTAGCCCCATTGGGGGCTAAGGGTCCCAAAGCTCAGCCTCAAGGTCGGAAGCTACACCTTTAGCCCTATTGGGCACTAAGGGTCCTAAACTTTGTCCTCAAGGCCGGTCTCTACACCTTTAGCCCCATCGGGGCCTAAGGATCCTAAATCTCAGCTTCAGGAACGGTCGTAATGCCATTAGCCTCAATAGGAGACAAGGGTCCTTAGGCGCGATCATGGGATGGGTGCTACATCTTTATTCCACTATAAGGAACTAACGTCCCTCAGGCACGGCCTAGGGGTTATTCACGAAGTTCATATGGGACTATCATCTACAGAAGACCGCAAGAACATTAAAAGGGAAACCAAGTTCATACGAAAAGGGACAACTTCTCATTACTACTATGGGCGGTTATAAACTAACTTTTATAAAGATCAAGAAGCCTAAATCTACTCCTCGTCGCTGGAAGGGGGAGGGGCATCACTCGACCCCGAGTTTTCTTCTTGGCCGCCCACCGGTTCAGGATCTGCTCCTGGGTAGGCAAGCCTTTGGATGTGCACCTTTCGAAGAACTTCTCCTTTCATCTCCAACCAGAATTCAAAAACACCCCAATTCAGACATTTCAGGACCGACGTCAAGGTGTTGGCCATGCTCCTAGCGCCATGGCATCGTTGAGCACTACAACATCATTAAGCACCTTGGCATAAAAGACGGCCTGAGTTAGCTCGGGAATGCGGAAGTCTCAGGCAGACGCCTCGACCACGTTGAGGTCGAAGTAGGGGGAAAGGCCGCAGTAGTCCTCGGGGAGCGGCTGAGGAGGACGAATGTGTTCCCTCCAACACCACATGAAGGTCACCTTAACGTAATCAGCTACTTGCTCGGTGCTAAGGAAGTAGGGAAACACCATGATGTAAAGTCCAAAGTGAGATTCTCTATATATATCACACTTGCTCTCTCGCTCTCTCTCTCTCTCTCTCTACAAGGGTTGAAAAAGCTGGATAAAGTGACCATCCCCTGAGGATTTCACTCCACCTTTATAGAAGAAGGTGGGTAGGCGAAGGGATAGCATGCCCCCCGAGGGGGTGGCAAAATCGAGGTACCACTCAGTTTACGTCACGTGGCACTTGCCTAATCAAAGCCACCTCAACATCTCCCAACCCCAAAAGGGGCTCATGCCCTACAGCGTGATCCGTGGGCCGACCACCATAGATTCACATCCCCAAGGCCAGTCGCTAAGGCTATAAGTACTGCCCAAAGCACAGGGGCTATACCCCAACCCCCTGTAGAGGACCGGGGGCTCAACAGGCACAAAAGTTGAACGCTATGACCATGAAGCAATGCTAATGGTAAAAGAACATGAGAACTTTTGTAAGAAATCAAGCCTACGTGTAGAGAGATAATATTTTATTATCATTGCCAATGGTTACAAATTAGCCTTACAAGGACGAGGAGTGCAACAAAAGAATGAACTATAAAAGGAACCTAAGACTACTCATCACTAGAGGGGGTGGGGTGTTATTTGAGCCCGAGCTCTCCTCCCGATCGTTCGCTGACCGGAGGCCACCTCCTGAAGGGGTTCGTCGGTGGAGCTACGCCTCCAGAAAAGTATGCTTATTGACGCTCCGCTAGGACTCGAAGGTAGTCCACCGCAGACCCTTGAGGGTCAACTTCAAGTCCCCGACCATCTCCCTGCTCACTACGGATAACTCTACAGCATTGTTAACCAGTATAGCACAAAACATGGCCTGGACGATCTTAGGAATGTTAAAGTCATGTGCCGCTTCCTCCACGTCAGGAAGAGTGAAGCCTGGGCACAAGTCACGGTAATCTTCGAGGAGTGGGGGGGACGTGACGCCCTCCTCAAGTGCCATTTAAAGGTCTCCCTAATATGATCAGCCATCTCCTTAGTGTGACAAAAAGGAGCAAAGGCCATGGCAAAGAAAAGAACAGAGTTTCTCCCTCTAGAATACTTGTCTCTCTCTCTCTCTCTCTCGAAGAAATTGGAAAGCATGCTCAAGTGACTCTTCACGAGAATTCAAACTCCATCTTTATAGAGGGAAGCAAGGGGAGGGAATAACAATGTGTCCCTCTGAAGCGGTTCCAGAACCATGGTACCACTCCGCTTACACCACGTAGTGTCTAAGCACTCAGTACCTGTCTCGAACGCTGTGAGCCCCCAAACAAAGGGGGCCAGCAACCCTGCAAAAGGGCCCTGAGGCCACTCGCCCTACCTGTAGGCAAAGGGGCTAGGCCGCAAGGGCTGGAGCACTTCATCCGCAAAACATCAAAAGATCGGGCCCCTATAGTATGGCCCTCATGCCAAGTTAATCGAGCAAAACTACAAGAGAAAGGCAAGGCCCTAAAAAGAAGGCCATTATTTTATTATAGATGTTCATGGAGTACAAAAAAAGGGCAGGAAGATGCAGCACAAAGAACGGACGTTCTGAAGGTCATTGCTAGCCGAGCTTCATTCTTCGCTCCCATCACTGGGGGGTTTGGTCGTCTGACCCCGAGCTCTCCTCCTCTTCCAAGTCGCTGATTACCTCTTGTCGACAGGCCTCCAAGATCTTGCCCCTGTTGCGCCCTACCTATGATTGGAATGCGCTCCACTGCAACTATGTGAGCACTGCTTCTATTATACCGATCATCCACCTGTACAGCACACCCTACTTCATAGCATCATTAAGGAGCATCAAAGAAACACCACCTACGGCATCTTGGGAAGGTCATAGTCTCAGGCGTACTCCTCAGCCGCGGCTAGGTCGAAACCAGAGCATAGGTCCTCATAATCAAAGGGGAGGGGCAAGGGGGGAAATGCGACCTCCCTACGGTACCACTTGAAATTTCCCAGAACACAGAGCACCATCTCGTCCATTGTCAATGAGCAGGGGAACCCCATCTTAGAAGAGAAGAAACTCTGGTGCAAGGGAAATCCGC
Source organism: Carnegiea gigantea (assembly GCA_029747015.1). Taxonomy (NCBI): domain Eukaryota; kingdom Viridiplantae; phylum Streptophyta; class Magnoliopsida; order Caryophyllales; family Cactaceae; genus Carnegiea; species Carnegiea gigantea. Next base: position 59,845 of record JAKOGI010002382.1, read on the forward strand.
ATGCAAGGTATAAAGTATGGCCCCAAAACAACACCCACTTCTGCTCTAAAGGGGATGAGTTCCCGTACCACCAGCCAGCCTTAAAAACCAACACTGCGTCGGAAATCTAGGCATACCACTAGCCGACGGCCAAATGTCAGTTCAAGAGGATGTAACCGACCAAAGACGGGCCATTTTTCGAAGATCCACTGACCTCCATTACGCGGGCGCACTCCACATTTCGCCTGACTACCTATGTAGGCATACGTGCAAGTAAAATGTGAGCGGCTAAATAATCTTAAAAATATGATTTTCCTGGGAAGGCCCACGTATTCACAATCGCAGGCCAGGTCCATTTAGGCATAATGGGCCCTAGTGGGACGCTTCGGGCTCCAACTGGAGGCCTAAATGGAGCAAGCAGTCGGCAACCCATTTTAGGGGTCGCCAAAGCGCGAAGTTACCATTTTACCCCTTGGTACAGGAGTTATAAATACTCACCTACCCACCTCGAAAAAGGGATTGGCACTCTAACACAATTTCCTTTACATTCTCTCTTTTTGCTGCATTTATTTCTCACTTGGATCCTCCTTTGACTTGACCATTAGAGAGGCGTTCCCCAGACCACAACTCGGGAGTGCTTTTTTTGTAGGTCCGGCACCGGAGGAGAGAACTGTCAGCCGATCTGCACGTACCATCACGTAAGCCCGATCTCTCATCCAATGTTATCTCCAGCAATGCATGGGAAGTTTCCGAAACAACACCAATTTAATTAGAGTAAATACAATCCAACTAAAAATTGTGAACATTTAGTTTGTACCATATAATATAAACCCAAATTTCTTTGTCTCAAAAGTTCTGTAGAGTTTGAAATTTGATTGAGATAATAAGAAGGATCCAAAATTGAGTCTTTTGATATTTAAAAATTACTAAAAGGGTAAAAGTAAAACGCAAACATGCCAATTGAATTGGAGTAAATACAATCCAACCACAGGACAATCCCATATCCTCAGCATTATATATTTTACCATCATTAGAAATCAATTTAGAAGCTATCATGACCAAACGTGCCACAATCAAAAGATCGATCTAGTAAACAAATTTCTTGTTATTTTAGTATGCAAACATCTACTACCCCTAAACATAAAACAGATGATGGAAAAGAGGAAATATATAGGACTAATTAATAGAGTTTGACCTGCGGGTTGAGGGAATTGTGGTTGTCGCCATTGCCAATAACTGCAGCACAAGTAGAAGCAGAAGAAGGAAATTTTGATATGTGCCTTTGTCAAATATACTCCTTTTGATTCTATGTAACATAAAAACCAAGCCATAAATTAGCCCAAAAAGGAATTGCTTTTTTCTAATAAGGAATATAGACTCGTAAACACATCAAAAGCAAAAATATCGAAGATAGAGAGAGATGGGAAGAGACTTGAGGATAGAGACATGAGAAGATATGAAGGCCTCAGGGAGAGATAGAGATAGAGATGTCAGACGTGTGGTAAGTTGGAACTTGATATTTTGTTTTTTTTGGTTTTTTTTTTCTCTATAGGTAGTCTTTTCATTTTTTCATCAATCAACGGTAGATATTAAACTTGATGAGTTTGATAAATGGTGGAAAACGTATAAACATCCAACATTTACTCTTAATGCAGGAAATAGATGTTAAGGCTAGATTACTATTATGTATAGTATAGATTAGATGCTTGCACCTATATAATAGAAATTCAATGATCATAATCCTCAACACTCTGTCTACAATAGACAGGTGAAAGATCAAAGAAAAGAACAGTAGAACAAAATTTTCAAGATAGCTAAATTAGCCTATTTGAACCACATTTGTTCACAAACAGGTGGTAGGGCTCAATGACTAAGCTGTAAAATTCAAATTTTAATATGCTTGGTTACCTTCTTCCCTGCTTCAATATAATTTTACTGTAAAAAAAAAAACTCTTTTTATCATCTCATTTCCCATCCAGCACATTACTCAAGAGTTCCCAGAATAGGAATTCATTAATGTATACCTGAAAGAAAAGTTTGCATTTTAGAGGGAGTAAGGAAAGAGAAATACATGTGGTCAAAGGGGATGACTATTGGGAATCACTCCTCAACATAAGAAGTTGGGTACTAACCGAGGAAAACAGAACAAGATTTAGATTTTGCTTTCAAAATAAATGAAGTGCCCCCTGAACCCATAATCAGTTATAGGAAGAGAGGCAACCATAATGAAATTTGCTATTTCAAATTTATACTAAAATCAGTCCAAGAAATGTCATCAGCATTTGCCGAAAGCAAATTGGTATCATTGACATGTTCTTTGTCCAAAGAACCAGCTCCAAAAGCATCCTTGTTTTTCTTTTTACTCTTCTTATCCTTCACAGAGTTTATCTTTTGAGTAATCCTTCCCCTGATTTGATTTTCAACAAACCCACCACAATCTACGACTTCCTCCTTGTTGATCTTTGGAGCACCGAAAATGGTACCTTTTGTAGTAGAGCTCAGAGATTGTTCCTTCCTTTTATGGCCTATAATTCCACTGCCTTCGCCATTACTGATTGAATGCAAATCAACACAATGTAAATCACATATGAAAGTGTCTTTTCTCTCTAACTTTGCACCAATAACAAAAGGCCAGGCTTATATCACACACTAATAGCACAAACCCCACGTCAAATTATGGCAAAAAAATTGCAAATTATGCCCTAAATATCAAACTATAGAAAAGAAATGCCTTGTTTTCTTTTAGAATGCTTAAGAGTAGCAAGAACCCGATTCACAGAACCCAAATCACATTATCAATTGATATGGTTGAAATCAATAATAAATCCTCTAATTAAAGCTAAAATTCAATCAAGATTAGCAATATGTACCTTGACTTAGAGCCCTTATGGGAAATTTGATCTCAAACTCTCGGGCTTGGATAAATGATGCTAGCAAAACAATCAAAGATGTAGCCAAAGAGGAAAGAAGAATAATTGAAAGAAACAAGCTTGAGAGAGCAAGAGAGACACGTCAAGACAAAGTGCTGTCACTGTAACTACTCACTATAGATGGATGTGGTTGTGTGAGTTATTATTGAGTTTTTTGTTTTTAAAGGAAAATGCTTTTTGAATCAATGGTTGATATTGTTTTTAGAGTAATTTGGACGCTTCAGATTACATAAAATTTCATGGATTAAGGAGATGGCAGCATTTGATAGTTTTAAAATGATTACTATTATGTATTATATAGATATATAGATATAGATTTTCCAACGAAAAAACATATCATAGTTATCAGTTTCTTTTTAACACCAATTTTGCGATGTTTAGTATTTTTTGATTCAAATTGTGTTATTTGTGTTTTTTCAAAATGTTATGAAACTATTGGTTTTCTTCCAATTTTCCACTATAACAACAAATTGTACAATCACTGAATGGAAAATTTGAAAGAAAAAAACCAAAACACAGTGGCGTTAGAGGAAAAAAATACTTTGATGGAGATTGAAAAAAATTTGAAACTTGGTGACATTTTTGCCCATGAACGATAGAAAGGTCCAAAACCTGTCGAATTCTCCTATCACGCAAATAGTCTTAAAGTTAGAAAAGGCTGGTTAAACAGGATAGCATCATTCGAATATGACTTAAAATTATCAAGATAAAATTAATCTAACCTAACTTGATTTAACCCTTAATTTAATTTATTAATATGAAAACATGTTATTTTATATTGTCATGTAAATCTAACCTAGTTTTAAAATATATAATAAAGTAAATTGATAAATATGTTGTTACAAGACCCTTTTGTATTGTCTTGCCTTAAAAATTAAATTAGCCTTTAAACCCGTGCTACGCATAGGTTGCTTCAAAATTTTTGCTAAAATATTTTCAGAAATATTATAATTAATCTTATGATTTAAATTCTTCGAAACAATAATATTACCATATCTATAATTTATTACATTTTTTTCTTCATTGAAGTAGTTGAAGAGACATTATTCATTGTGATGACTTTAAATCACATATTATTTAAATTTTATTTTGAAATTAAATGCTAATAAATGCTTAACAGGACACGTGTCGCGACTGCAACATTTGAACTCACTTATATATATATATATATATATATATATATATATATATATATATATATATATATATATATATATATGTATATATATGTATGTATGTATGTGTGTGTATATATATATATATATATATATATATATATATATAGTATGTATGTATGTGTGTATATATATATATATATATATATATATATATATATATATATATATATATATATATATATATATATATATATATATAAACACGTATATCTATATGTATATAATTATTTTTCCTTATTTCTTAGATTTGATTGTGACTATGAGATGGATGGAATATCATGTATTAAATTTTAAAAAATGGTATGATTGAATGGTGAATGGTATTGTTACTTATAAATTTTCTTAAATGACCTTTTTATTCATAAATTTTTATTATTACAAAACTACGCATATAGTACATTCTCATTGTTAGGTTCCATTTGATTAGGATGTCGTAGCCAACGAATACTAAATGTTCAAAATTATTATGAAGAGTAACTATTAAAAATTAGATGATTTTAAATCATATAACATATAAATTTTGACTAAAATAATACAATTTAAAAGTATTTTATAGTAAAATATATATCATCATTATGAGAATTAAATTATTAATTATATTGTCTCTAACCATTTCATTTCGTGTATTTTTTTAAAGTGGAAAATTAGAGTGAGATACGAAATGGGTGGAATACAGTGAGATTTTGCCACAAGCAGTTGAGTGGCATGCGTGTTGTAGCGAATCACTGTAACCCCACCCGTAACAAGTCAAACAAAAAGGAAAAAAAACCCTCATTTTTTGTCCTTCCAGCTGGTATTTTTTTAATAACTGTGAAAACAAATTTTGAAAAAAAAGATAAATAATGAATTTGCACGACCTGCCTCGATTTCTTATTAAATACTGCAGATTTGAATCAGGAATGTTGGATTTCGTGGCCCGAAATCCAAGTATCGGCACAGTGGGACCGTGCTAAATGAACAAGGCGGTGTCAGGACGGAGGAGCGAGAAACCGAGAGAAGACAGAAAAACGACACGGGGATACCGTGCCACATAGCACAGTCGTGCCACCATGCCACGTGTCGTCTTCTGGCATGCAATGGTGGCGGCTAGGGTTTGTCTTGACGTGCAAATCCTCCTGGCAGCTAGGGTTCGTCTCTACGGGTAAAACCCTAGTTGTCTAGACCTTATATAAAGGGGACATACCTAGTATCTAAAGGAACGCCTGAACTCCTAAACTCCTAAAACTACTGAATCCCAAATCCCGAAACACATTGAGAGGTAGAGATACTTTGAGAGAGATTATAAGAGAGATACTTTGAGAGAGATTATAAGAGAGATTGTAATTCTGCTGTGGGATCAAATCACTTGTTGTGATTGTGATCGTTTTGTACTCTTCCTGCTCACATAGTGGATTGATTGTGCTCGTCGCCATCCGTGGTTTTTTCCCGCATTGGGTTTCCATATAAATCTTGTGTGTCGTTACTTTATTCTTGTTATCATTCTTTAAAATTTCTGAATATCTGTTTCATCCTATCGCTTCCGCTATTAGTTGCTCTAATTTCCTAACAAGTGGTATCAGAGCCTTGGTTTAGAATATCTTTAATTATGAAGGTTGATATTCAGAAATTTGATGGGGAGATTAGTTTTAATCTCTGGAAGGTGCAGATGAGAGCAATTCTCATCCAGCATGGGTTGTGGAAGATTCTTTCAGGAGTTAATACGAAACCCGAGAAGATAACTGATGAACAATGGGCAGCAAACCAAAAGAAGAGCATGGATCATTGACGGACGAGGAATGGGAGAAACTAGAGCTGAAGACACTTTCTGCCATACAGTTGTGCTTGGCACCATATGTCCTGCGAGAGGTGCTTGATGAGACAACTGCGGTGGATCTTTGGGTTCGGCTGGAGGAACTCTACATGACGAAGAGTCTCACCAACAAGATCCGTTTGAAAGAAAGGTTGTATACCTTTCGTATGACTGAAGGTACCCCTATTCAAAAACATTTGAACGAGTTTAACTCTATTCTTGTTGATTTGGAGAGTCTGGATGTGAAAATTGAGGATGAGGATAAGGCTATTTTGCTTATTGTGTCATTACCCCCTTCTTATAAACACTTTAAGGAGATCATGCTATATAGTAATTCTAATACTATATCGTTTGAGAACGTTAAGTCAAACCTGTTGTCTAAGGAGAAGTTTGATCTTGACATTCATGCTGATTCTACTGAGGGATTAGTAGTAAGAGGTAAAACAACTGAAAAGGGGAACGGTAATAGGAGTAAGAACCGTTCTAAGTCTAAAAATCCTCACGCTGGTAAGACCTACAATTACTGTGGTAAATTAGGTCACATTGTTGCTAACTGTTGGTAACTGCAAAAGAAAAGGGAAAAAGAAGAAGATAATTCTCATGAGCCTGCTGAAGCTTCATTTGCTGAATCTGATTCTGATGGTGACGTTTTGTTTGCTACCTCTACTGAAAAGGGAAGCGATTCTGATCGAATTCTTGATTCTGGGTGTGCCTATCATATGTGTCCTCACAAGGATTGGTTTTCAACATATCATCTAGTTGACTCAAATGTTGTCTACATGGGCAATAATGCCCAATGTAAAGTAACTGAAATTAGTACTGTTAAAATCAAGACTCATGATGGTGTTGTCAGGACTTTATCAAATGTTCGTCACATTCCTGACTTAAAGTAGAACCTCATCTCTTTAGGCACCCTTGAATCGAAGGGGTGCAAATATTCAGCTGAAGGCAGAGTTCTGAAGGTCTCGAAGGACAGTCGGATTCTACTGAAGGGTTTGAGGCAAGAAGGCCTCTATGTCTTACAGGCATCTACTATGACAGGTTATATGAAGAAAGGTTCATATAAGTCATCTCCCAGGGCTAAGTTCAAGCATTGCTTGGACTTAGTTGGCATTCCCAGTATTTGAGCGCCCTTCGGGACATTGCCCCTTGGGGGGGCATCACTCTTCGGGGTGCAATGACGGTGGTAGAGAATTGATGATTGGAGATTTCGGTCTAAGGTGGAGATTATTGGGTTTCGTGGCCCAAAATCCAAGTATCGGCATGGTGCGACTGTGCTAAATGAGCAAGGGCATGCCAGGACGGAGGAGCGAGAAACCGAGAGAAGACAGAAAAACGACATGGGGATACCGTGCCACGTGGCATGGTCGTGCCACCATGGAACGGTATGATCGTGCCACGTTTCGTCTTCTGGCGCACAATGGTGGCGGCTAAAGTTTGTCTCGACGTGCAAATTCTACGGGCAGCTAGGGTTCGTCTCTACAGGTAAAACCCTAGTTTTCTAGGCCTTATATAAAGGGGACATACCTAGGATCTAAAAGAACGCCTGAACTCCTAAACTCCTAAAACTACTGAATCCCTAAATCCCTAAACACATTGAGAGTTAGAGATACTTTGAGAGAGATTATAAGTGAGATTATAATTCTGCTGTGGGATCAAATCACTTGTTGTGATTGTGATCGTTTTGTACTCTTCCTACTCACATAGTAGATTGATTGTGCTCATCGCCGTCCGTGGTTTTTTTCCCACGTTGGGTTTCCACGTAAATCTTGTGTGTCGTTGCTTTGTTCTTGTTATCGTTCTTTAAAATTTCTAAATATCTGTTTCATCCTTTCGCTTCCGCTATTAGTTACTCTAATTTTCTAGCAAGGAAGTGTCCTGATTCCTTCCTGTTTATTCTCAGTCTCTCACTGTATCTCCCTCCATCCTCTATTAATCCACTACCGCCCACCCTTCAACCCCACCTCATTTTCCTCAAAGCCCAAAAGACCCCACTTTCTTTAACTCAAAAGCAAAGTCTTCGTGAAAAGAACAAAGAGGCATAAGAAAGAGGCTGTAAATCCTAATTCCCAAGAAAAATTTGGCAAAAAGATGGCTCGAAAGCACTTGAAGGAGTTTCTAAAAGAAAATCAGGAACCCTTCCATCTACAAGATTACATTGCACATTGTAGGAAAATACAAGGACTTACCTTGATGCGGAAACATTACCTGGACCTCGCCTGTTGAGTGCTGCCCACGAACATAGTGACCCGGATTGACGGTGGCTACTAGAGTCACCATAAAGCATCACACCCTAAATCTAATCCCTAAGTGATGGTGGGATTAACGTGAAAGAAAGCGGAGAGAAGTAGAGGGAGATTCACATTTTTCTGCTCTCTCTTGGACTCACAGTTAGCTCCTTTTAATCAGCATCAACACTATACCTAATAGGAGGTTAATACCTATGATTAATACATAATTAATCAATCTATAACCGTCCACTTAATATGGATAATCAAGTGACCGTTACATTCAGTCAACAGCTCCCCCTCAGTCACATGAACTGTAAGGTACACATCTCTCTGCCAAGTAATCTCTTCATGCTTCATACTGGGAATAGGACATGCGACCAGAAAGTAACCATTAGTGTTATATTAAGTCACCATCTAACTTACACAACACTTTCACAAAATACGATACCCCAAATCATCCTCAACATCACCAGTGGGATACATAATTCCTTTATGCCATATGATATATTATATGATTATATACTCAATATAATCGCCCAGGCTGATATGGCGATGTTGGGTAGATTTTTCCTTAAACACTCATGAAATTCCATCTCAGCTTGATTGCTTTCCTAATGTATTCTCACTGAACCGTATATATCATGACCCTTAAGAACACATTAAGATAGCATCATCAAGTTTTGACTTCATATCATAGCTTTAAATCAAAGGATCAACGTCTATAGGGTCACACAGTGACAAGAGATAGGGAAGTCAATTGTCACTCCATATATGGGTCGTCTTACAAGCACACACAATATAAAATGTGTGTCATGAGATAGCTCCCACTTAGTTGGGCATGTCACTTTATATGTCATACTTATCGTTAGTCTAGATTTTCACTCAAAAATCTAACTTGAGCCACTAGATCAACATACCGAATGTTAATCTTGACACTCAAGATTCGGCTTTTAAGGCTTCAATATGAAATTTTATTTCATACTCGACTCCCTCGAGTCTCATCTTAGACTCACTAAGGCAACTATAATCATTTTACTCATACACTTGCAGTGTGAGCAATCAATATTGCACACCTAGTACCAATATGATTCAGTCTCATCCTACCCACTACTCAAGCATCAGAGAGATTGCTTGTGTGACTAGACCAATTAGAAGCCTATGATGTTTCAATGTGCCTATTATGCAACAATAAATCATGAGCATTCTGTTCATTCACAAAGAAAGCATGTCCATCACATAACACGACACACGTAAGCACTAAACCTTATGAATTCTTCGACTCAACAAATGAGCTTTGAGCACATCACTAGGAATAGGTTTAGTCAAGGGAACATAATCACCTTGTTAGTGTGTATATACCTAATGGCAATGCTTTTTGTCTCCATGACATGGCTCTCCCACCAGGGTGAAGGCATATCTTGAGGTTAACCTAGACTCAACAGGGTCACTACCTTAATCGGCATTTGAGTAACCTCTTAACTTGAGGTCTCCTCCTTGATAGAAAAAGACTAAGTTAGCAATACCATTAAGGTAGTGCTTAATTTTCTTGATGGCTTGTCAATTAGCAAGTTGTAGGTTACTATGGTGACAACATACCAACCCTACCGCAAAACAAATATCAGGCCGTGTATATAACATGGCTTACATTAAGCTTCCTATGAGACTAGTGTAGGGACATTGCTCATTAACTCTATTTCATCATCTGTTTTAGAGCATTGATCAAGACTCAAGGTTAAACCCTTCTCAACTAGAGTGTCTACGAGTTTGAATTTATAAATCCAGAATCGTTCCAAGACCTTTTTATGTATGCATCTTCATTAACTCTATTTCATCATCTGTTTTAGAGCATTGATCAAGACTCAAGGTTAAACCCTTCTCAACTAGAGTGTCTACGAGTTTGAATTTATAAATCCAGAATCGTTCCAAGACCTTTTTATGTATGCATCTTGGGACGGTTTTGAATTATTTTCACTACTACGACATACCTAGCTTCACCCATGTCCTGTATCTCAAAGACATAGGACAACAACTTTTAAGTAGCTTTGATCATCTCCAAGTTGGTCCTAGCCAGCAGTAGTATGTCATAAACGCACAAGATAAGAAACATAATCCCCTATGTTAATCTTTTGACATATACATGATGGTCTTCTGAAACCATAGATAAGCCAAACTAAGTTATGGCTTCATGGAATCTAAAGTACCAAGACCTAGAAGATTGCTTAAGATTATATATTGGCCTATTAAGACGACACACCTTCTCATCTTGACCCTTTGATATAAAACTAATGGGTTAGTCCGTATGAATCTCGTCCTCAAGATTACCATTGAGGAAAGAAATCTTTACGTCCATTTTGGACAACTCAAAGTCCAAATGGGTGACTAGGGCTAGGAGTAACGGGGCCTGAACTTATCGATTAAACCTTCTACCCAACGTTTTATATTGAAAACTTATTTGTTTTCAATAGACTTACGTTAGGGTGGAGGATCAATAAGCTCAAAAACCTTTTTATAGACATTGAGTCCATCTTATCCCTTACGGCACTCATTCACTCTTTGTGAATTTGTGAATCAATCGCCTCTTGATAAGAGGTAAAATCCTCAACTTCCAAGGAAGTGCATAGGAACATTTCCTCTATAACTTAGAAATTTCATTGAGGAATTCTTCCATGCACACTCATTTGGATCTTGGGACCTTTATTATTTGTCTGCTTAGGTGATAAATCCCTCCCCCTTTCTCTAAGAGGTATGAGACCATGAATCCCTCCCCCTTTCTCTAAGAGGTATGGGACCCTAAGCATGAGGAGAATTACTCCTACTATCCATTGGATATGTGAGATCCTAAATGTGTGGACTAATTGCATGTTCAGGAATGGGAGATTGAGGACAAACCTCATTCTTAGGCTGACTCTCCTCAACATTTGGAGATTGAGGGCAAATTTCATTCTCCTTAACAGATAAACCTTCCCCATTCCTATCAAATAAGGAAGGCGTGCCATCCTCGGTGACTGAGCAAGAATTCAAATCCTCTCCCTCACCGAAAGATGATTGAAGGTCTCAGTGTAACTCATACAATTCGAAGTCAGTTCTTAAAATATCACCAAAATCCTGGGAACTCATCCTCAAGAAAATTAGCATTGTGGGAATTCATTTCACGATCTCAATTGGTTCGAAAAGTTCTAATACTTCGTTCTAACCGAGATAATAGGTACACATACCTATATCATGAACAATATCTCACCCCATGATACGCTTTCACATTCAGGTGCCTGCAAATGTCTGGAGTGAATGAACACTAAGGGATTTGATGCCCTTAAAACATTACAAAAAGATTTCATATTGCTTACTAGCTAGACGTAACTTACATCTTGCAACTTAAGCCTAATGAGTTTGTCTTTAAAAGACCATCTTTAGATAGTTTGTTAGCTCTACCATGACCCTTATGGTTAAGTTGAGCATGCTTAAAAATAGAGTCGAACATAAGGCAAAGATAAAAGATCTCTTGCTTCATCCAAAACATTGAAAACACCTTTTAATGTGTCATGGCCAAACAAACTGCCATTGTATACGATATCTAAGATATCTGGACAAAAATTAAAGAGAAAAACTAATCTCATAAACAAAAGACAAAAAGGAACATCGCATCCCAGGTGCATAGAGCAAATCGTGAAGGATAGATGTAGTCCCTTCACGAAGTTTCAGATGATATGTCCTGAATTCAAGGACAACTTCTTCACCGTTGTTTACCTAAAATGATAATTTGTGAACCCACCTGGTAGTAATGAAAGTTCACGAACACATCTCGATCCTGAACTATATGTTTGATTGCTCCTGTGTCTATGATCCACTAAGGATCATAATCGACAACTAATGCTTGGGAGCACACATATTATCTAGGAACAACTGTGAAAGAAGTATCTTAATCAGTTCAGGACAATTCTGAGCGTACGATTCCTTATTTTTACAGTTATAGCACTTTACATGTGTTATATACGTCTCTTTATTTCCCTTAGCCCTTTTTACTTTTGTAATACCAACCTTAGGTCCGGAACTTCATAAGGAAATGAATCTAGACGAACCTGATGCTAAGCTAATCTCACGTGTACTTAACAGTGGGACAACTTTCAATTTCCTCACTAGATCATCATTGATGCAATACGACAAAGTATAGCATGTTGATCGATCCGCTCTCAAACCATTTTTGGTATGTCTTTTTGTTTTTTCAATACTGCTCACTAGCAGTACCATCTTTGCCATTCTAGGAGACCTAGAACCTGACAAGTGTTCTAACACTTCACACTAGAAACTGAATCTTCTGACACTTTGTGTCATAGTCAACACTATCAAGGTTTTCATTAGTAAATAAATTACCAATCGTATGTTAATTGCCATATCTAGAAGAACATATTTTAAGAGATGGACCTTAGGCATATTTTCAAATAATTAAATTATCAAAAACTCTATCATTCACGTTGCATGATCAAAAATTTCACCAACCTCATAATCATCACATAGAAACATGAATTAGTTATAATTTAATTATCACATATTTCCATAAAACCAAATTTATGGAAAACTTTATAGCTAAACAAATTAACATTTTAGAAATATCATAAAGATATTCAACTTTACCATATAAACCAAATTTACATGAAGTTATTTCATTACATAAAACGAATTCATATAACTACTAATATGTTATTTAAAACTCTATCAATGACATATCAATCATAAAATTCATATTATTATATAAAACGTACTTATATAATAAAATGAATCTATATTGTGAAACATATTTGAATAATAACATGCTATAAAAGAAATTTATTAAAAACCCAAAGAACATTATATAAAACATATTTATATAACTATAGATAACGTGAAATTTATTCAAATGCCACTCGCAAATTGTAAAACACATTTGAAACGAATTCATAAAATACTGCTAAATTACATAATTAATAAGAAACATCAGATGAATTTATGTTCGTTAATTTGGGTAAGAACAAGTGCTAAAACAATTAGCAAATTTACTACAACTCATGTAGTTCGTATATATAAACACATTTATATAATACTACTAATGGGTGATTGACATGAAATATATTCATGTAATCAAATGCAAAATAATTTGTAACATGAAATATATTTAAATATTAATCGCAATTAATTATATAGAACAGATTCATATAATATCAAAATTTTGATGAAACAAATTCATAGTGAAACTTGCTAATTATATATAAAACGTATTCATATAATATTACAAATTTAAAATTCATGAAACAAATTCATAAAATAATCAAATACCCTATATATCCAAATAACAATGTGAAACTTATTCATATAAAGCTTCATGAATCATGTATATTAACTACAACAATGACAGAACAATTAACTGATTTGTAATTGCTCCTGTTTTTGCATATTATTATAAAATCATGAAACATATTCATGTAACTGAATATTATACAAAACATAATTATATAATATAAGTTATAAAATATAACATATGAAACATATTCATCTATAGACAATAGGGGAATTAACATTAATCTAAATATCCTATAGATATTTGTTGAATTCGAGTAAAACTAATTTACATCATATAGGCCCTGTTTGGTAAACAGCTGCTAGCTATTAGCTGTTAGCTTTTTGTATTAGCTGTTAGCTATTAGCTGTTTGAATTAGCTGTTTATATTAGCTGTTTGAATTCGCTATTTTTAGAAAAAGTGTTTGGTAAAAATTAGCTGTTTCTAAAAAATATGTTAGTAAAATTTCATTTATGCCCTTATTTATGAATTAGTTTTTAATGAGATGTGTGTAATTTTTACAAACTTATGGACAATTATGTCATTTCTACAAAAAGCTCTTCTCAAAAGGCTAATGAGAATAACTTTTTCAAAAAGAGCTTTTTGGAGCCAAACAGCTATTGCAAACAGTTCTTTACCAAACACCATTTAGCTGTTTGACTTGGTCAAAACAGCCAAAATTCTCCCAAACAGCTATTTTTTCCCAAAAAGCTGTTGTTACCAAACACCCCCATATGCTAATTTTATATATGAAACAAACTCATATAACCTCAACAATTGAATATTTACGAGTCATTTGGCATGATAATTTCAAGTTGATGTCTATGTAAAACGAATTTACATACAATATTAAACATATTAATGTTTTTATAATGAATTCATACATTCAAAATTAAAACTAAATCAAAATCTTAATTCAATAAATGAACTAACTGCATGAAACTTTATCAACTTGGATATTATCATAATTCAATTAGAAATCATGCCTTAACTAATAATCTCAATAATTGAGTTAAAACCAAAAAACTGAAGAACTAAATAAAACTTTGAGTAAGAAGAAAACCCAAGACACCCCCCCAAATGTTTGTTCGGCCTTCATGTTCAGTTCATTGGGCCTATTTCTCTCTCTAAGCCTGGCGCCGTCTCTCTGGAACCGTCAGGTTCTTTCTTTGCGTAGAGCATCTGTGTTTGCTTGAGAGATTTTGTTCTCCGACCGTGCTGCACCTTACCCTACCCAGATTGAACTGGTACCCCACTTGGCCATCCTGTGGCATGACCTTCGACGCCTGGCTTAGCGGAGCATCCGAAACAACCTAGATGATGATACCCTACCCCACTGCCGCCAAAACGAAACCCATGGCTTCGACAACACCCAATCTATTCGAAGCACCATGCCATCGAGTAGATCGACCTTCGGTGAGTCGAGTGACGCCATTCACTCGTGCCACGCCCCACTCAGATGGCGGTGCATAACGTACACGCGCGACATTTTCGGTGTTTTGTGAGGTTTTGCGCTGGGAACTCATAGATCGGCGGCAATGGTGGGGTTTAGGAGGAAGAAAATGACCAAGGTTGTCTTCGTTGGCGGCGCGCGACCAACATGCGCCAACCTTCCGTCGGCACTGATGGCTTTCAGGTATATATTTCTTTAATTTTTTTTTTTTTGTTGCATTCTGGGTTCGTGGGTACTGAGCTGAATCTAAGTCAAGGGCCTTTCATTCGAAGTTTAGCTCCAGATCTCTGTTGTTAGAGGTGTGGGGTCTCGGTTATAACTATTTCGGTAGATCAGCATTATTCATGTCGGCCTTGATACGAGGCAGAATTCAAATCATGCATAAACATATTAATCTGAGAAATATCAATTTCAGCATATGAGCATTAACCTCTGTTTTGCATAATTTCAGATCACCAAGATTGTTAGCATGAAATAGAGACATTTAATTTATTTATTCTTATTCAGTCTTGGTAATTTTATGCCAAAACAGAATTGGGGTTTATGTTGCTATCATGCAGATTTGTTGATCCAACTAATTCTCAGATTTAGGCCAATGTGAATTAGTCGGGGCTAGCAACAACCAGACAAGGCTCTAGTAGCACTATAGGAAAATATAAAGACTTACCTTGATACAGGAACATTATTCGGACCTCGTCTGTTGAGTGCTGCCCAGGAGCATGGTGAATCAGATTGAAGGTGGCTACTAGAGTCATCATAAAGCATCACACCCTAAACCCAATCCCTAACTAATGGTGGGATTAACGTGAAAGAGAGCGGAGAGAAGTAGAGGGAGATTCACATTTTTCTACTCTCTCTTGGACACAAAATTAGCTTCTTTTAATCAGCATCAACACTAGTAACTGATAGAAGGTTAATACATATGATTAATATATAATTAATCAATTTGTAGCCATCCACTTAATGTGGATAATCAAGTGACCGTTACATTCGGTCAACATACATAAAC
Organism: Carnegiea gigantea; assembly: GCA_029747015.1. Lineage (NCBI taxonomy): Eukaryota > Viridiplantae > Streptophyta > Magnoliopsida > Caryophyllales > Cactaceae > Carnegiea > Carnegiea gigantea. The sequence goes on from JAKOGI010002382.1 coordinate 75,723, forward strand.
ACCGTCAGCTAAGAAAATAACAAAAAATAGCGCAAATCCAGGTAAAACTACCACAACCTGAAGATTTAAAAACTTTTTAACGAGGTTAGCCTGAACCAGACTTAGTCCCCCCTAGAGTTCCTTAGCTTTAGGATTAACCCGATTTTATTAGGAGGGATAGTTATAACTCTAGAGTACACCTTGCTCTAAGCTCCAAATCACAAGTTAAACTGTTCAACTAGGCTTGATAAAGTTGACCCTTCAACTATATAATCCCACCTCACTTACAACTTGAACAATGCAACTTGAATACATGTAAAGCAAATTATAGCTCAAAGTATGCTAATAAGTGCTTAAGTAATGTGTATGCCAATGAGTGCTCGCTCTAGTTGTTGTCTTCAACTCTCAAACTGCTTCCATATTTATGGCAAAGTCTTGAAGGAAACCTTGCAAACTAGCCATTGGACTCATCCATAAAATCACTTTTAGTTCAAGGCCTTGAATAGCAGCTCAAGGTCCTTGAAGATCTCATGATCTCAGCAGGTAACGGTCAGGAGCTACATTTGGCTGATTTTGATATTGTATGCAACGGTGACTTTGTTTATTTAGCTGATTGAGGGTCATTTGAGATGATTTGCAATCCTTTCCATGATTAAGGCAAATATCAAGCATTTAAAAAGATTTAAATCTTGAAAGTCAAATATTTGCCACATGAAGATCCCTACTAAAATGGAATCAATCATAATCAAAAAGATATTAGCAACCATAAAATTTATTGCCTATAATCAGCATTTTGAGATTTGAAATCTCATGATAATACAATTAACCATCATATAATCTAGAATTACATATTGATAGATATGTATCAAGTTTGAAATATGCTTTTCACTCAAAATCAAGTTAAGGGGGTTTTAAGGGAGTCAACAATCTCCCCCTTTTTGATGAAAGGTAATATTTTGAACTTGATGAGCATTTAGAGCAAGGTGTATGTATAATGCAATATTAGAATAGAGTTACCTTTAGAAAAGTAAAATAAAGTTCAATCCAGATACATCACTTGAGTACCTACCAATATTACTATCTCAAGATCAAAGTTATTCCTTTCCAATATGAACAGGACCAAAACAGTTTGTCTCCCCCTTTAACATTCACCAAAAAACATGGGGGTAACTAAAAAAAATGTCGATTCAAATTCATAGAATCAAAGTAAAAACATAATAGTGATAAACTAAGGCATAGAGTAAAGAGAGCGAAATCATATGGTATGACAGTGATAAAGATGCCTAAGTGAAGTGAAGATTAGTCGATGTCGATTGAATGAGATGATCAACAACAATGGTGGTACGATCCAAATCAGATGGCTTGAATAGGAAGGCAAGTTTGACTCCATGATGTACAAGATCAGTCAAGCGAAGTAATTCATCTAACTTTCTGCTTAACAGGCCCATTTTCGAATGCATCAAATCCACTTTCATGCTCAAGTCAGCATGCTCTTCCCTTAAGCTGTCAATATTTGTTGTAATTGCGTTTAAGGAACGATGTTTAGTGCCTGGGACTTTAAGGTTAGTTGCTTCTTCAAGAGTGAGCTTAGAGATAAGCGAAGAGTTTTAAGAGAGTGGGCAGAGATAACCAGGATGGTGTGGGTGACACAATCTTCAGACTCTAGGGGCACTTTGAAGTAGGTAAAGATATGGATGAGGAGATTTCCATATGGGAGAGGGGAGGGTTGACTTATGTCGGCTACGCGATATATGTAATTGACTATAATCAGGGCATAATCGACTGAGTAGCCAATCATAAGATGATAGACAGCTTCAAGGGCTACTTCATTGTAGGCTTCTTTAGAGTCGTCTTTGGGGTAAAAGATCCGAATAAAGACATAGTGAAGTAGGCGAGGTTCAGGAAAGAGGACATGATAGGGTGGTGTCCTGTTTTGACATTTGTAGGCTTCCATTTTTTATGCGCAAGCATAGTGAGTGGGACACAAATCTTTAGCCATTTTTCTGGTCAAAAAAGGAGGGGCAGTATCAGTAAGCTGGAGGCCAAAAATAGTTTCAAGAACTGAGCGATTTATGGTGTTTCACTAGGCTCATAAGATAAACCACATTGGCACCCATTTTTCATTTCCAAATTTGCATAGAACAGTCGAACCAGCTGGGGATATACAATATCTCCTAAATCAAGCAAACCCAGGCACTTATCTTTAATTAATTTCTCAAAGAACCTAAATTTCTTTGACCCAAAGAATTGAGCATCTAACTTCTCACAAATAGAGATAGAGTGATTGCGAAATGAATTAAAACATTGCTAACTTTCAAGAGTAGGAAGCCATTCACTTGGAATGGAGTCGATGGACCAGATCTGGGTGTAAGATGGTGCTGGCACTGAGGCAGGAGTTGGTGCCCAATGAGGTGGAGAAGGGGTCGACTTTGACGGGTCGGATTAGAGGTACGAGTTGGAGGAGGAGTCGGGTATGCCCACCAGTTCAACAGGCTTCCCAATACATGCTCATTTCGCTGGTCATAAGACGAGGCAACTCAACCGTCTCTTGGGCAGAGCAGAGGACGACAGAGTGTGAGGCTTGGAGGTGGTGGGCGCGAATGCTTTGGAGGTTCGCTTGGCTTTGCTCTCTCTAGTGGAGACTATGGTTATCGATTTAGAGGGAAGAAAGTTCATAGCTGCTTAGTAATGGCAGTTTGGGGAAATTGAGAGTCAAATTCAACCTTTGAGCAAGATGACAGCCAAGATTTTGGAGTAGAAGTGGTGAATTTGACTTAGAGAAAAGAGAGAGAGTGGTGAGTTTTGTTCTGGGGCATTCAGGCATAGTGGATTCAAGCAGGAGGTTGGTGGAGAATTTAAGGAGGAGAAAGAGAGAGAGAGAGAGAGAGAGAGGGAAGAAGCCTATGTGTGAGATGAAAAGAAAGAGGTTTCTGATGAGAGAGGAAAGACAGAGGGTCAAGAATAAAAGGAAAAAATCTCCCTTCCCAAAATTAGTTATGAACTTTGATATAGAATCTGACAATTTTTCAAAATTTCTTTTGCTTTTCAAAGATCTGTTACCAAAACAAAAAAAAAAATCCATAACTAAAAGATTCAGGAAAGAAGATCCCACGATCTTAATTTGGAACGAATTAAATCAGATTGAATTACCTTCCTTTGGGTTGAACTATTTTATTTATTTGCATAGTCGAGGCCTTGAAATTTGAGGTTCAAGTCCTTGATTTTGTCACAAAAAACATCCTAGGTTCTGCCTATAGTTCAAGGCCTTGAACTATGCCCTAAGGCCTTGAATTTTTTGACAGTGAGCTGTTGGCTTGATACTTAGCCTGCAAAATTTCAATGACATGATTAGTACTTAGAGAGGACTCCCCCTTAACTCATGCATCAATATTAATCATACCAAGTTCTTGATAGATATAATTGAATTGTTCTTTACTTAGGGGTTTAGTAAAAATATCGGCAAGTTGAGATTTTGTCGGAATAAATTTCAAGCAAACATCGCCTTTTTCAACGTGATCTCAAATGAAGTGATGATATACCTCAATATGCTTTGTTCGTGAGTGTTGAGCCGGATTTTTTGTGACGTGGCACTCATGTTGTCACAACGAATGGGAACATTTTTGAGATTAACTCCTACATCACATAATTATTGCATAATCTATAGGAGTTGTATACAACATGCTGTAGCGACAATGTACTTGGCTTCTATCATGGATAATGTGACTGAATGTTTCTTCTTGGAATGCCATAAAACAAGTGATTGACTGAGAAATTGACAAGTGCCCGATGTGCTCTTTCTATCTACCTTATAACCTGCATAATCGGTATCAGAATATCCAATAAGAAAGAAATCTCCCCTTTTAGGATACCAAAGACCGAAATTTTTTGTACTGCCAAGTATCAAAAGATTCATTTTACGGCGGTAAAATGGGATTCTCTGGGAGATGATTGAAAACGAGCACATAAGCACACACTAACCATAATATCGGGATGACTAGCAGTTAAATACAATAATGAACTAATCATACCTCAATATGCCTTTTCATTTACTGGCTTACCTTCAGGATCTTAATCGAGCTTTACACTTGATGCCATGGGAGTGCTTGCATGTTTAGCATTGTCCATTTTGTACTTCTTTAGCAACTCACATATATACTTACCTTGATTCATAAAGATTCCTTACTTTGAGTTGTTAATTTGGAGGCCAAGGAAGAATGTGAGTTCTCCAACCATGCTCATCTCGAATTCCATACTCATGAGATGGGAGAATTCCTCGCATAGACAATCATTAGTAGCTCCGAAAAGTATGTCATCAACATAAACTTGAATAATAATGAAATCCTCCCCCTTGTTTTTTATAAAAAGTGTTTTGTCAATTTGACCACGTCGAAAACCATTTTCGAGTAAGAATTTGCTCAAACTCATACCAAGCTCTAGGAGCTTGTTTCAAACTATAAAGGGATTTTTGAAGTTTGAATACATAATTAGGAAGATTAGGATTAAATAGGGGGGGTTGTTCAATGTAAACTTCTTCTTGCAAAAAACCGTTCAAGAAGGCACATTTAACATCCATTTGAAGAAGTTTAATGCCCATGTACGATGCAAAAGCTAAGAGAATGTGAATGGCTTCGAACAGAGCTACCGGGGCAAAGGTCTCATCAAAATCTATACCCTCTTCTTGGTTATACCCTTTTGCAACTAAGCTAGCCTTATTCCTTATGACATTCCCACTTTCGTCTAACTTATTCCGAAAAAACCATTTTGTCCCATTTACGGGATGGTCCTTTGATTAGGGAGTGAGAAACCATACTTTTGTTTGTTTCAAATTAACCAAGCTCTTTTTGCATAGCAATGACCCAATTAGGGTCTGCTAAGGCCTCTAAATGATTCTGTGGTTCATTAAGTGACACAAAAGAAGAAAATTCACAAAAGTTTTGAAGAGAAGATCCAGTTCTTATACCCGTGGATATATCAGTGAGTATGTTGTCTAGAGGATGATATGAATTGAATTTGTAGCCTTACCTTGGTTCACGCAAGGTCTATTCGTTTGAAGCATTAGGTGATTCCTCTTCTTCAATTACGACATTAGGCACTTCACTTGTAGGAGGCATATTGTTTTCAACATTTGGCTCTTTTGGTGACTCTTCATGCTCCTTATATGTCTTGGCTCTTACGTCATCTTCCTTCTCATCATCATCATATTTGCTCAGTTTTAACTCTTGGAATGAAGAAGAGCTTAGCCTACCATCATTAGACTCATCAACAACAATGTGAATGCTTTCTTTAATTATTTTGGTATGCTTGTTATAAACATGATATGCTTTACTATTCATGAAATAACCAACTAGAATACCCTCATCACTTCTGGCGTTAAACTTACCTAACATTTGTTTTCCGTTGTTATGAATGAAGCATTTACATCCAAATGCACGAAAATGGGAAATGTTTGGTCTTTGACCTTTGAAAAGTTCATAGGGAGTCTTTTTCAAAATATGGCGAATTAAGCAACGATTTAAAACATAGTTGGCGGTGTTGACCCCTTCTGCTCAAAACGATGTTGGCAAACTACTTTCACAAAGCATAGTTTTAGCCATGTCCTGTAAGCTGCGGTTTTTTCATTTAACCGCACCATTTTGTTAAGGTGTTGCAAAATACCAAGGTTATTGCAAAACAGAATAAATTCTTGTTGATCGAATTCCCTACCATGATCACTACGAATAGAGACAATAGGTAAATTTTTGTAAATTTGTAACTATTTGTAAAGTTTTGAAAACCCATAAAATGCTTTATTTTTTGCTTTTAAGAAGGAAACCCAAGTGAAACACGAATAATCATCCACAATAACAAATATATAAGAGCTACCTCTAAGGCTACTAATAGGTATCAGACCACACAAATCCATATGAAGCAATTCTAATGGACAGGATATACTGATGCATTTTTTAGGCTTAAAGGAACTACGAACTTGTTTTCCTCTTACACATGCATCGCAAATGCCATCGTTTTCAAACTTATATGATGGTAAGCCACATACTAAGTCTATCTTAGATGGCTTTTCTATAGTGTGCATGCTAGCATGACCTAGTATACGATGCCACAACCAAGTATCATCAAGAGAGGCTTTAAAGCATGATAGTTTGTCGGGAGAGATGCTATTCAAGTTAATGGCATAGACATTATCTATTATCGGACCATATAGAATAGTGTTGTTGTCATGCGCACAACACAATGAGAGAAGTTGAAGATGACATTGTTACCTTTCTCACATAGTTGGGACATGCTCAAGAGATTAAACTTTAGTCCTTCAACAAGATATACATTGTCTAAGGATTTAGAAGGATCTTTACCGATCTTCCCAATTCTTATGATCTTACCAACTCTATTGTTGCCGAAGGTGACATTTCCATGTTTCTTTCTCTTGATTTCGGTGAAGAGAGATTCATTTCCACCCATGTGCCTCGAGCATCCACTATCAAGATACCAAAGTTCATTACCGGCTTTCAAGCATACCTACAAGACAAAAGATCAAACCTTTCTAGCCTTGATATCGAATTTGGGTCCAACATAGGTTATGACCATGTTTTGTGGTCTTGTTCCTTTTGGTACACAAACTTGGATGATTTTGGTATTTAGCTTTCTAAGAGGACACGAACAAGAAATTATGGTGTGAGATTCGGTTTTGGATGTCTCATGAGCAAAGAAATTTTTGTAAGCTTTCTTTTTGCTGAAAGGATTAGATCCAATACCTTCTTTGTTGGAGGACATCCTTTGGGAGCCTTGTAATTTATCCAAGTTATCTTGTCCTTTAGAAAATTTTAACACCACCTTTTCAAGTCCTTCATATTTGGATTGAAGCTATTTCTTTTCATTTTCTAGAGTTTCAATCTTTGAGTGAGATTCATCATTTGATTTTTGTAAAGCTTCTTTTTCTAAGCATAAGTCACGATATTTAATTCAAATAGGGCATGCATACGCATGGATAGCAACGAGTCATTTCTGAGCATAAACAGGTAGCCCATGCAGGTATAATTTGAGCATGAATTCAATTTAATAGAACATACACGATTCCTCATTACACACTCAGTGAAGCTAGCTAAACCTAAACTGACATGCATCATCATTCATAGCTAAAACATTTTCAAATTTATCAGTAGTTTAGGAAAAGAGAAACACTTACTTGAATCAGCCTAAATTCAACCCTAGTAGCAGTAATTGCACGCCCAAACGCACGCCCAAACTGCTAGACCCGAACCCTAGCCCGTGTGCTTGCTAAAACCGAACCTTAGCTCCCGAATTTGATGGTGTTTGTGGGTGATTTGGGTTGAATTCGACCCCCAAATTTATAGGGGAGGTCAATTGCGGCGAGGGTGACCGAATTCCGGCACGTGGGTGGCGTTTTGAGGCCACCAAAACGTGGCTGCCCGACTCTGTTTCGCGGTGAGAAGTGGAGGAAAGGGGTTGGTGGAGGTCGGCGGTGAGTGGGATGTGCTCAGGGGACCACCATGGTCCCTTTCTCGCTGGCGACGCATTGGTGGTGGAAGGGGATGGCCGGTGTCTGGTGTGCACGTGGGGGAAGAAGAGAGAGAGATGCAGAGGTGGGGGTCGGGTCAGGGACCCCTAATGAACCCCCTCTTTTTACTCTTCTTTTCTTTTTCCTTTTTTTTGTGTTCAATTAATACAATAGCTAAGTTCTGATCCCAATTTCGTTATCATTCAGTCTAAACTTGGGTTGAAATGTCCTAGAACTGGCGTCCTCATTAAATTCGAAAAACGACTAAATAAAACGATTAACGATTTTGAAAATTTGGGGTAACATCGACCCAAAAATTTTCTAAATAATTAACGACAATAATAACAATAATAATAAAGTCGTTCTTTTAAGTGAAATTAATTGTTAAAAATGCACACAGATGACATAATATCCTTGATGAAAAATAATTAAAATGTAGCTTGGTAAACTTTGCAACTGAAACAGTTAGTTAGCAATAGAAAGAAAGTGCAGCCCTTACACTCTCCCCCTTAAAAGAATTTCGTCCTCAAAATTTGCTTACCTGATGGAAATAACACTGGGTATCTTTCATGCATTTCGCTTTCTAACTCCCAAGTTGCTTTCTTTAAGGACTTGATCTTGAACAAGTACTTTTGCTCACATCTTATGCAATTAATTAAGGCGTGAGCTAATTCATCTTTAGAATATTCAAGAAAGTTTGAGTAATATACCTCATCTGAGCGTTCATACTCGGTTTTGTCCTAATTGGACATTTTCTTCATTTGCCATGAAACATAGATTTGCCACTTGTTCTTCTTCATCATCACTATCACCGGAGTCACTATCACTCCATGCGGCAATCATAACTTTCTTGAATTCTTTTGGCTCTTTGTTTGCATTTTTCAACTCTCTTTTGTATAATGGGACAATCTTTTATCATATGTCCTAGAAAACCACAACTGAAACAAGGACCAAGATTATATTCGTTTTTGTTGTTTGAGAGTTTATTACCTTTAGAAGATTTGTCATTCTTCTTCAAGGAGAATCCCTTTTTGTAGAATTACTTAGGATTGAACTCTTTTGATTTGAAAATCTTCTTTAGGCCTCTTGCGATCATTGCCATGGAATCTTCATCTTCGTCGCTCAATTCGTCTTAGTGCTCTTCACTAGTAGTTTTAAAGGCAACTCTCTTCTTTGGTTGAGACTCTTTTTCTTCTTCATCTTCTTTAAGACGATTCATGCGTGAGAAGTTTTCCGAGTAGATCATCCAATGCTAGTTTCTTGAGGTTTTGGGCTTCTTCTATTGCAGTAACCTTAGGACCCCATTTGTTTTGGGGAAGAAATCGAATAATTTTTCTAACCATTTCCTCATTGGTGTAGGTCTTGCCCAGCGATTTCAGGTTGTTGATAATGTCAGTGAATCTTGTGAACATATCCTTGATAGTCTCGTCGGGTTGCATTTTGAGCAATTCATATTGATGGACGAACATGTTGATCTTTGTTTCTCTTACTTGACTCATGCCTTCATATGTCACCACTAGCTTGTCCCAAATTTCATTGGCTGATTCACATGCACAAATATGATTGTACTCGTTAGCATCTGATCCACAATATAAGATATGTATAGCCTTACAGTTTTTTAAAAGTCTTGCAAAATCTTCTTCGGTGTATTGATCCTCAGTTTTTATGACAGTTTCTCCACTGACCGTAGTTGTTGGAATGTATGGACCTTTGGTCACGATGTTCCACAATTCATAATCTTCAGTCTTGATGAACATTTGAATCAAATTTTTCCAATATGAAAAGTTAGCGCCTCTAAACGAATGTGGTCTAGTAGTAGAGTGACCTTGATCAAAGTAGCCTTCTCCAGTGGCGGTCATGATCGTTGCCCACTTGACGGTAAAGTCAAAATATAGTGGGTCTAGTTCTGATACCAGTTGAGAGTTTAAAAGCTACTAAATTACCCTAAAGGGGGGATGATTAGGGTGATGATCAATATTGCAAATTAATCAAAATAAAGAACGGAAAGATAAACGTGGACAAAATACAAGAACTTTTTAAGGAGGTTAGCCTCAACCAAACTTAGTCCCCGCCTAGAGTTCCTTTACTTTAGGATTGACCCGATTTTATTAGGAGGGCTAGTTACAACTCTAGAGTACACCTGACCCTGAGTTTCAAGTCACAAGTTGAACCATTCAACTAGGCTTGGTAGAATCGACCCTTCAACTCTATAATCCTACCTTATTTACAACTTGAACAATACAACTTGAATAAATGTAAAGCAAATTAAAGCTCAAAGTATGCTAATAAGTGCTTGAGTAATGTGTATGCCAATGCGTGCTTGCTCTAGTTGTTGTCTTCAACTCTCAAACAGCTTCTATATTTATAGCAAAGTTTTGAAGGAACCCTTGCAAGCTAGCTGTTGGAGTCATCCATAAAATTAGCTTCAGCTCAAGGCCTTGAACCACAGTTCAAGGTCCTTGAAGATCTCATGATCTCAGCAGGTAACGATTAGGAGCTATATTTGGCTGATTTTTATGCAACAGTCACTTTGTTTATTTAGCTGATTGAGGATCATTTTGAGATGATTTGCAATCCTTTCCATGATCACGGCAAATATCAAGCATTTAAAAAGATCTAAATCTTGAAAGTAAAATATTTGCCACATGAAGATCCCTAATAAAATGGAATCAACCATAATCGAAAAGATATTATCAACCATAAAATTTATTGCCTGTAATCAGCATTTTAAGATTTGAAATCTCATGATAATACAATTAACCATCATATAATCTAGAATTATATATTGCTAAATATCTATCAAGTTTGAAATATGCTTTTCATTCAAAACCAGGTTAAGGGGGTTTTAAGGGAGTCAACAAAACCCATGTCAAAAATCCTTCACTTTTTTGCATAAATGCCTGTTTTCTTTCCCTCCAAAACTCCCCTGGCGCTCGCAAGGCTCCTCTTTTTGATCTCACCTCATCTGTCAATAAATGCCCCAACAGGGTTTTCCTCCATGTCCTAGAGAAAACAGCTTATCTTCTCCTCGAAGTGGCAAAGAGGATCCAAAAGCCCAAAACCCAGCAGAAAAGTTCGGGTTTTGTGCTATCCGGGTCCATCCTGAAACGATTAACCCACAGGATCGGCTTGGATGTGGAGAGTTGAACAACAATGAGACATGGGAGGAGAGAGAAACAGAAACAGAGAACAGAAACTGGGGAGAGATTATTGAAGAGAAATTAGCAGTTCCTTCTTCTTCTTGTTCTACTTCTTCTTGCTCGTGTAATAGGAGGCAGAGCAGCTTGGATATGGAGAGTTCAAGCAGTGGGAAATTATTTGATGAAGAAGATAGGTTTGAATTTGCAAATGTTGTGCGAGAAAATGGTAACGATTTTGATTATGGACTTCGCTCAAACCCTTTTAGCCCCTTTCGTTTTGTGCTTCATGGAAGTCCTTCTCCTGATCGCAAATTCTCTCGCGTTTTCTCTTCGCTGGTGGGATCCCCTGTTCGCTGCAAAATTGAGGTTTGTTACTCTATTCTCTTTTAATTTTTTTTCCTCCATTTTTCTGTTATTTTTTGAACAAAATATCTTTTGTTCCTGTTATGTTTGTCTTTCTGGGGTCTTCAGCTCCTAATTTTTTACTATTGATGATGTCAAATTTGCTTTCCGCTTTTTGGGTAATAATTAATTTATATTAAGTAAAATTAGGGCCACAACTTATATTTTAAACGGTTTTTATCTAAAAATTTAGAGATATTTTATCTAGAAGTTTATAAAAGAAAAAGTCAATAAAAGAGGTGAATCATTATATATCGTTCAATCTAAAAAATGAAACGAGCTTATAGATTCTTTGTGAAACCGGATCTTATTTTAAAAGTTTTGCTTAGTTAGAGGGATCAATTAATGTAAATTTAAATAAAACTTTTTACTTTTTACTGATTTATTATAAATGGCGTAAATGTTTTCCGAAAATTTAAACTTATGTTGATAAGAAACTATTTGTAAAAGAGATGAATTTGGGTTGACGAATTCATTCAACCTCTTGCTATTCTTGTGTGATTAATCCATGGGACAATCGCCCATATTAATACAAGTAGGGCTCATGACCAACCCTACCTTGCGGCACAAGCAATTTGAGTACTACTCAATTTAGGCAAGCTAAAAATATATTACATAAATATAAACCAAGTCTAGATACAATTCCATTCCTATCTTAACACTTCCCCTCAAGTTGGAGCATGCAAGTCGATAATGCCCAACTTGCTCTTCAAGAACTGAAATTGTGTCTTCCCGAGTGCTTTGGTGAAGACATCGGCGGGTTATTCTTTGCTTGGTCCCAACATGAGAGAGTGTAAGAATGCCAACTTCGAGTTTTTCGCAAACAAAGTGACAGTTAATCTCAATGTGCTTCGTGCGCTCATGAAACATAGGATTACACGCAATATGCAGTGCTGCTTGCTTGTCGCAGAAAAGCTTCATAGGAGGAAGGAATATACTAAAGGAGGCGAGAAAGGCTCGTAACCACACCATCTCACTAGTGGTGAATGACATGGATCTATATTCTACTTCAGCTGAAGAACGTGATACTATTGCCTGGTTCTTGCTTCTCCAGGATATAGGAGAACCACCAAGAGTAATAAAATACCTGGTTAGAGATTGTCAAGAAAGAGGACATGCACCCTAATCAGAGTCGTAGTATCCGACTAGGTGAAGGTTACTATAAGCCTGTAAAAGAATCCCATGACCGGTGGTTCCTTTCAAATAGCGAAGTACGCATCGCGCAGCTTCCATGTGTGCGGCTTTTGGGGTGTGCATGAATTGAGAGAGGCAATGAACAATATATGTGAGATCCGGGCGAGTAATTGTGAGATATATTAAACGACCAATGAATTGACGGTGTCGATAGGATCAGCCAGCACCTGTCCTTCAGCCAAGGCCAGTTTATGATGTTCTTCAATTAGAAATCAACTGGTTTAGCTCTCAAAAGCCCACATTAATCTACAATTTCCAAGGCATATTTTCGTTGACAAAGACTAAACCTTGTGGTCCACAAGCCACCTCAATGCCCAAAAAATATTTTAATGGGCCAAGATCTTTGATAATAAAGCATTCATTCAAATAAATTTTGATCCTTTTGCAGACCTCAGCATCATTGTCAGTAAGAACTATGTCATCAATGTAGACTAAGAGAGCCATAAAAACATCACCTTTCCGGTAAGTAAATAATGAGCAACCGGCATAGGAACGAACAAAACCATACTCACGAAGTTGGGATGACAACTTGGCAAACCATTGTCTTGGTGCCTGACGTAACCCATACAAAGACTTCTTCAGTCTATAGGCTTTGTTCTCCCCCTTGCATCGTTACCCAGGTGGTAATCACATGTAGACTTCTTCTTCCAAATTGTCGTGTAAGAAGCCATTATTCATGTTTAATTGATGTAGCTCCCATTTCTTAGCAACTATCCCTGCTAAGAAGCACCGAACACTCGTCATCCTTGCGACGGGTGCAAAAGTCTTATTGTAGTTGAAACCTTCTACCTGATGATCCCCCCTTATTACTAACCGTGCTTTATAGCATTGAACGGTGTCATCTGAGTTGTACTTTACCCTGTAGACCCACTTATAGCTTATGGGCCTTTTTTCTGATTATCAGTCATCAATAGTCCAGGTTTCATTTTTTTCTAGTGCCTGTATTTCTACAGCCATGGCTTGCCTCCACTTCTCATTTTTCATAGCCCCATGATAGAATTTGGGCTTTTCCAATTTAAATATTGTAGCTAGAAATTGTAGGGGGGAAGTTGAAAATTTAGTACATGTAACATAATTTTTTAAAGGATAATGCATTCCTGACGATCCCTTTTAGAATAATGTGGCATGAGAGATGGGATTTGTTGACCGGGTATTGTAACACACAAAATTGTCAAAGTGAGTCAGGGGCTTCCTTGCTCGCTGTCCTCATCTAGGCCCATCAAGCTGGACCTCCGCAGGCTGATATGTTGGTGCAACATTTGGGCCTGTCTCAGCAATAGGTATCGGATCTGCAAGCTGATCCGCTGGCTGGACTGTTGCTAGCCCCGAGTCCTTGTCTGTTGCGGGAGATGGTGCTGGGCTCAACTCATCTTCACCTATCAATTTCCCCTTTCACTAGACTTGGATAAGGCATTAAAGGGGCCCAAATCATGCTGTGGGGTGATCAGAATCATGATCAAAGCAATATTTTCCTTGCCTAGGCAGTTGTGTGTACCTAAACTCCTCATGTTGATCATTGGAATTGTCAACAGCACCGGTTTGTTTTTCAAAGGGAAAAATATGTTCATAAAACACCACATCTCAACTTTCAAAAAATTCACTCATTTCCAAATCATAAAGCTTCCAAGCCTTTTTCCCAAAAGGATAACCCACCAAAATACACCTTCTACTACGTGACCCAAATTTGTCCTTTTCTTTTGAATGACGTTGTGTGAAGCACAAACTACCAAAAACCCTAAGGTGATCATAAGTGGGATTCTTGTGGAATAGAACCTCGTAAGTAGTTTTCCAAGCCAACAATTTACTGAGAGTCCTGTTTATTAAGTGTGCTGCAGTAAGCACACATTCCCCCTAGAAAGTTAGAGGGAGATTGGGCTGGAATCGTGAACCTCTAGCCACATTCAAGACATGTCAGTGTTTCCTTTCCACTCTCCCGTTTCATCGACCCAAACTCATCTCTTTTGCAAATAGTTTTTTATCATAGTATCAGAGCGGGTTGCTCGATCTTGATTTGCCACCGTCCCCGTTTGATTAAAAATTGTGTACATGAGTTGGGCCTGTTAGTAGCTCACACGTAAGGGGGTGTGGTGGAGTAAGAAAGAGGGTGTTGTCTCACATTGATAAAATACAAAGAATATGAAAGTGGGTGTTACCCCACATTGATAAAATTAAAAGGTTTGAGCATATATATAAGCTTGTGAATTACTCCACCTATGACTGATTGATTTTGGGATGGAACCTCATTTGAGTTTATATGCATGACTCGTTGTTGAAAGCCCAATCAATATGAAAATTTGACATACGTCAAAATTGAGCTAAGATAATGTTAATCAGGAAATTTTTACAAGTAAATTTAAAATACAAGTGAAATACTATGGCAAGATAAAATTTCATAGTATTGGTAAAGATTTTACTGCCCTAATCGAATGTTCTCCTTTACTCTCCTATGGGTGTGATTTTGGTTAAAACAACCCGATGTAATACGCACCGCAAACACCCCCCCAAAAAAAATCTAATATAATGTTGTAGTAGTAATACTATGGTCCTGTTCTTCTCTAAATTTGGGAAGATTTAGCTTACAGGTTATAGCTCTTTGCAGTTTCTTAGAGTTTCTTACTTCTCCTTACATCTCTTTACATCATCTTGCATCTCCTTACATCCCCTTACATCTTTTTATATCTTGTTAAATCTCCTCATATATTTTTTATAACGTTCAACTTATAATATGTTTTATTCTCATATTTATATAGAAATATGTATATATTTTTTATATACTACCAATATGAAAAACCTTACAGCTTTTTCATGAATATAATGTCTGTATAAACACAAAAATAGAATTTAACGATCTGAATTAATATTTAAGCTTCGACATGAATTATATATATATAGAGAAAATAAGTTGACATATTTTAAAATTATAATACAAAAATCACATTTATGTTTCAGTTTCGATGTTAATCATGCATGAAAATAGTCAAACGATATGTGACGAAAGCCTTTCAGCTATTTCAATCATAAGCTTATCCATGATAACTTGATTGCTATCATCGTACAATTGAACATTAGATTGAATTTAATTACAAAATGTTTAATTCAAATAGAATTTTATTTTTAGGGTTCTATTCAATTTTTTTGAGAACAATTATTTTTTAATTTACTTATAGGGGTGAAATTGATGTTAATACCAAAAACTCACCTCAAGTGCGAAACATATTTGATTCTACAAGCATGTTTGTCGGCTTGAATTTATCTTATTGGTGTTTAATTGACTTATCTAAAAGTTTATTTTCATTAATTATGTTATTTCAATATTATTTTTTATTATACAAAACGAATTGTAGAAAAATAAATTTTGGGTAATGTTAAAATATAATTTGTATAGTGATGTTACAAAATTTATTTCATAAATATCAGTGGTACACGTAATTTATTTTAATGAAGTAATTTTTTTCATAATTCATACATTAAAGACCAACAATTATATATACATATCTAAAAATTATACTATACAATTTCTTAATAATTCAACAACTCCTTACATCTATATATCCTTACAACATTTTACTGCTCCTTACAACTTTTTACAACTCCTTACATCTTCTTATAGCTTCTTACATCTTTTTATAGCTCCTTACATTGCCTTACAGCTTACATCTGCATCTCATCGCGAAAAAGAACAAGCCCTCTGTGTGAAATTAGGACAATCATTAGAATAGCAGCAACAACAACAATAACAACAACCTTTTAGTGTAGGTACCACTTGCGTGGGGTTTGGGGAGATCTAGATATAAGTGGTCTTACCTTTACAGATTTTACTATTTACAAAAAGGTCGATTCCAATAGACCCACAAAACAATTTTAAGAAATTATTTATAATTAAAATTCTTTGTTATAAACACATGTAAGGATAATTAAAGGTAGATAGTAAAAAAAAAAAAAAAAAAAAAACACCTCGATGCACCATGAAATTTCATCAAGTCACTTAATAATCGAAACAAGCATATACTAGGCCTGAAACCACACGCTAAGTGATCCCCAACTCTAAGCATTAGCACTCTCAGTGCCCTACCTAAAGTAGGCAACCTTAATCCTAGATCTCTACAGTTTCCCGTATAAGGCCATATCCTATGTTAACCCTAAAGTCTTCAAATTGTGTCTAATAACCTCGCTCCAGCTCTTCCTTTATCTACCTTAACCCCTTCTACACTGCGAAAGATCGATCTTCTCACATCTCCTTACTGGTGTATCTGCTCTCCTTCTCCTTATTATGTCCAAACCATTTGAGTTTAACTTATCGCATCTTATCCTCTATGGGTGTTACTCTTACTTTGTCTCTATTCACAATATTTCTAATCTTATTCAATCTCGTATACCCACATAGCCAATGTAACATCATCATCTCAGCTGCCACCATCCTTTGAGCTTATTCTTTGTACTCATTAGTGTAGGGCGGCCATAAAATAGCTTGTTCTTTGTACTCATTACTATCTCTTCCTGTGAGGGCATTGAAACATGCAGTTTATTCCCTTAAAGTGGTGACAGTACCCGGGCTCTCCAACACCCCCCAATACAACAACAGTACTTTAGTATTAGGGCTGGTAATTAAAAATATATCCGATTAGATTATCCGAATTTATCTGATCTGAAAAAAAATCTGATACAATCACAAAATTTGTGCACAAATTTAAAATTCAGACAATCGGTGCAAATTTAAATCCGGGTCGGGTTCAGGTTTGGGCATTTGGGTTCAGATTGTCCGAATTTTTGAATCATTTTAGGTTCAGACAATTCGGGCAATCGGGTTTGAATATGGACAACTACGTTTATATGTCATTTTGGCCCAAATTCTCTAGAAAATTTTATAAAAACAACATTGGACATCCAAGTTTGGACATTGAAAAATCGGGTTCAGGTTCAATCATACAAAATTTCAGTTAAAATGTCCAAAAATTATATCACAAATTCGGGCATTCGGATAGCTGTGTCTGGACACCGGACATTCGTGTCCCGATTTGGATCTGGTCAGAGTGTCCGATTTATAATCTAGACATACTTTGAGTATGAAGTTTTTGTCTTAATGTCCTATTTATCCAAATTCGAATCGACCCAAACTCAAATTTTTGCAAGCCCTATTTAATATCACCATTTAAAGAAATATGGAAGACTGGTATATGCCGAAGTAGAATTTCTATAAGTTGTAAATGAACAGTTTAACATGTAAGTCTGTGAATAATTTAGGACCTCGTTGTGGTTCATGACTTAGATCTTACAATTCAAAAAAAGAGAAACTATATGCTTAATGTGATTTAATTATTAATGGGATTTTAAAAGATTAGAATATGCAAGTAAAAATAGTATAATTAAAATATTGCCAAATATGATCTACATCGTACCAACCAAATATTTGGTGATGTAATTAACTTTGTTTCATGTGGTGTTATTGTAAGTAATCTCTTGCACGAGATTTACGCGACTGGCGTAATTTACAGCGCATCAACAACAATTTTTAGTATAGGTTTCGTTTTCGTCGAATTGGGAGAGATTTAGATGTAGACGGTCTTACCTCTACATACATGACGTAGGTTATTTTTTTTTGAAAGAGACACCTAGGTTATTACAAATGGTAGTTTTTTTTTAATTTTATAAAACTCACACTTATTTTTAATTTCTACATCGTACCTTTAAAAGTAATGTACTCTCATAAGTCACAAATGTACATAAATATGAAAAGTTGCATGTCTAACAATACATATGAATAAAAACTATCAGATAATTTATAGGACTATACACTTTTAGCATTACAATATAAATTATACTCTATTTCCATGATCCTCTTGGAAAAGCTAACTTTCTTTTTTCAAAATATGCTAGTGACTATAATGTGATGTTTGGTTGGATATAATGCAATGACAATGTAATGCAATCAACTTTGTAATGTAATTATCATTACTTAGTTTGTAGTAGTTATAATTGCAAGATAGTTCTTTTATTCCAATACCCTCATACAACCAAACAAGGTAATGAAAACATAATTACAAACTTGCTTGCATTATAAGGTTGATTACATCTAACCAAACATTGCATAAGTGTTACGAGTTTGATAGCTCATGACTACACATTCCTGCAAAGGAAGTCTAGGGTAGTGACTGACGACGAGATACACAAAGGCAGCTTCAGTTTGACCCTCGTTCCCATGCCTATCTCCATTAACGTGTGTATTCGTTATTCCAACCTCGAAACTTAAAATAAAAACCAAAAAACAAACAACACATGGCGATGGTCAATTCAAGTAACCTCTTAGGCCCTATTTTTTTCCATTGGAAAACTACAGGTGTGAGATGGATGAGAGTAAAAAAGAAGGGGAATGAGTGGGTGAGAGTGAGTAGGAGTTATTTTTTTTAAGTGTTGAAAAGGGAGGGAAGGAGTGGGAAGGAGTTGAATGGAGTAGGAGAGTTGATATAAGTTACGTATTTTATTTTTTAATGTAATCTTTTATTTGTAATAGTAATTATCGATGATAAAAAATTTTTAGACTGAAAAAATATTTTTCTGTGTTGACTCCGGTACGAAATATTATTTTGTGACCATTACTACCCCAAAAAAATTGTAATTTTTGTTATTCGTAAAACAAATTACGGATGTGTTGTTTTATATATTAACCAAATACGAACAATGAAAAAAATACACATATGTTCAGGACTTATTCTTTTCATTGATAAATCCAAATTTACCAATCTCAATCCACTTGAACCCAAATCAACCCACTTCATGAACTTCAACAAAAAAAATACCAACTTCAATCAATTTCAACCCATTTCAACCCACTTCAATCAACTTCAACCCACTTCAGCCTATTTCAACCAACTTCAACTCATTTCTTAATATTTTAACCAACTTTTACCCATCATATAAAAAAAATCAACCCACTTCAATCAACTATAGCCCACTTCAACCTATTTCAATCAACTTACACTCACTTCAATAAAAAAAGACCAACTTCAACTTACTTCAACCCACTTCAATAAAAAAAATACCCACTTCAACCTACTTTAACCCACTTCTATCAATCTCAACCAACTTCACCTATTTACTAACCTATATTTCCTAACGAAAAGAACAGGCCCTCAGTGCACGGAAAACAATTATCTGCAATTTGTGTAGAGAACTTCCAATATTTTGTTACTAACACACATGGAAAAAAATATCCGCTCAAAATACACGCATAATACATTTACACTTTCTATCATGAATTACAAACAACGCTAAAAAATCTACACATTCTTTCATTATGTCGGAAAAAACATCTGCAAATTTGGCCCCAAATTACGAAGAACGAAAAATAAATCTACTACACATACAACAATAATCATCCACGCTTTAATGACCTCTAACAAATATTTTGTAACCAATGAAAAAAATTTAAGCATTTTTTCCATATACAGAATCAAACCCGAAATATTTACCAGTCACAAAAAACTAACATTTACTTAACAAAGTAGAAAAAAATTATTTCTTCAATATATATAACAAAAATTATATCATCTACAATTTCCGGTACGACTAACAAATATTTCCATAACATCCGAAAAATAAATAAAACTTTTCATAATTATTATCAAACTATTCATACACACTGTTACATAAATTATAAAAGTTTTTAAAATATAAAAAATAATAGTTATATGCAAGGTGGGAAGGAGTAGGTGAAAGTCGATGAGAGTGGGAATGGGTGATTTTTTTTTTAAAGTGTGAGAAGATGTGGAAAAGGGGGGAAGAAATGAGTAGAAGTAGAAAGAAGTGAGCTGGGTTCGTTAAACTACAAAAGGAATAAGACCTTAATCAAACTTCTGGTACTTCGAGATAATACAGTGATTTTTTTGGGGGGGTGTGGACGGCGAACTCGTAACTCAACTGACTAAGGGCAAACCCAATGGTGAGTCAATTTTTTGGCTCATTAGTGAGGGCCTACCACTACCACATCAATTCTTCAACTTTTTATCTCACAATTCTCACTCTCTCCAGTAGAAGATTCACTACTTTATCGCACCAAATAAAATAATGCCTATGAACCCTACATTTAACCATAAAATAATACCTATAAATCTACTCCATAATACACAATTTTATTTTTACATTTAAAAAAAAGAAAAACTAATTAAAAATATTTTTAAAAAACAAAACAAACCTCATGAGTGAGCTCGGGGCTCTGAGGCTCCTTGTGAGGCGTGAGGCACGATCCTTCTGCTGTTAGTCTTCTCTCGTCTCACTGGTCTCCCTCTCTCCTCCTTTTTTCTCCTTGCGAGGAGACTATTGGGTTTGCTCTAAACTGCGGACAAGAGAGCCCACGCCCAACTTCTTTTCTCGAGTTGTTGCCAAAAAAGACGAGATTACCCTTTAATTATAGCACATCATCAAATCCAACAGCAAGTAATTTTTACGTTGTTCGAGGGCAAACAGCAGCTTTGCTGCTAAACAAATTGTACTTGTTTTCTTGATTATGCCGCTGCCACTGAAATCTTATCTTTTAAGGCCTCTCTGTTTTAAACAAAAAATAAAATTTTCTTCGCCATATAAGCCAAATTATGTTCTTGGCATTTCGCTAAAATAATCCAACCGCCATTTAATTAAATAAAAAAAAGTTTTCAATTGTTTGGCTTGTGCAGTTACCATGAGAGTAGTGAAATTGTCAATTGAACGTTTGAACCGAACCCAATAATTAATCAAATGAAAACCCATAATTATTCTTCTACACCCATAAAAAGAGTAATTATTTCTTTCGTAGCATAATGGTTGTGGTTTCAACGAGTTAATTCATCTTGTATTCCATGCCTATGGTGGCTTTGATTTTTTTTTTTTAAAAAATTTTATGAGAAATGGTTAGTCTTATACATGGCTTATTGGTATTCCACAAGGTTCTCTATAATTTAAAGAATAATATTTTTTTTCAAGTTTTTCATAATAAACCCCAATTTATAGCTAATGTCTAACGAGATTTACATAATTCAGCATAGAATATAATTACAAATCGCTTGGTGTAAGCGTAGATCTCTTATTCGAATCGATTGTATTTAGGCTTCAGAAATTTTGTTTATGAATATCATAAAGTGCAATTATTTAAATTAGAGTCGTATGAATTTGAGTGGACATTGAAAACACACTGCGTGTCTCATGTGCTGTTGAGTTCAACATGGGCACGTCAATTGTTTGCTAGTACTTAGAACTACAGTGGCCGTGGCGTGAACTTATGATAACAGGACAATGCAAACATGACGCAAGAAAGCCCAATAAAATTCGAAGAGGGCGACGAAGAAGACAAGGAAAAGAACAGCCCTGTTTCGGTTCTCGATCCTCCATTCCAAGACGATGATTACGATCTGGCATGAAGCGGACAGCCAGTGTCGAATGCAGCTATGCCTTTGTACAAAGTACGTTGCCAATTTCTCTATGATGGTCAAGCAATTTTTTTTTTTTTTTTTTAAGGTTCGCATTGATGTTTCTTTTCATGCTAATGGATTTTTTGCCGTGTTCAATCTTAATTTCTGCGATAGTCACCATTTGAGATGAGGACACGACAAGAGAGGGGTATAATTATTTCTGCTCCTTTCAACGGCATCTGTGGTGTTGAGAGACTTTCAAATTTCTATGTGATCTTTGGTGTGCACCTATGGCTGGAGTTGCATTCAACCGTCATTGATTAGTCAATAATCACACTAGTGTTATACTCTATACGGTAAGAATATTAGTCAATTTTTATTTTAATATTATTAATGTAAATAATTAATAAAAATATATTATTTTTAAAATAGATTACCAATTCTATAATTACGTAATTGTTGTTTCCTTTTCATTTTCATTTAAAATCACTCTAAATTGTTTTCGTTTTCATATGATAATGATTTACTATTTACCATTTTCTTTTATAATTCTTGAACACGTCACACGTCTAATTAATTTGTCATGAATATTTTTTAGTAGTTAAATGCACTATATTTTAATTTAACTTAATTTCATAAAAATTATATTACAATCTTACAAATTACTCTACATGTATATATATATAACAAAAATCAATTTTAACCCTAGATGAATATTCATGTAGCCAACTAATCTAACACGATGTTTATACATGTTGTCCTATACATCATTCATAAATTGTACTGTGTGATTAAATTGTTATATGATAATAAGCTCTTACTCATGTATAGCGACCTCAAGATCTAACCTTGAAAAAAATAATAAGTAGTAACAATCAAAATTAAGGTAAAATTTGATTCTCTTATCTAATTCTAATCTTTTAATATTGAAAAAGTTGAAACGAATCAATTTGAAATACCAAAAAATCAATTATTGCATGCCGAGTTAACCATATGATGACTTACTCAAAAAATAAAATAAGTTAGGAGTATAAAACCATGTTATAAATAATTAAGTTAATAGCATATGATAAATTCTAATTAATAGTATTAATGTTAATTAATATGTCCCAACTAACATCCATCAATTACAATTGAGCAATTCATTATTTTGTGCCACGTGAGATGCCACATGTGACATATACATTGTTTGTATCTAACTTTCTATATATATATATATATATATATATATATATATAATATATATATTATTATATATATATATATATATATATATATATATATATATGTATGTATGTATGTGTATATATATGTATCATATATATATATATATATATATATATATATATATATATATATATATTATATATATATATATATATATGTATGTTGTGTATATATATATATATATATGTATGTGTGTGTGTGCATATATATATATATATATATATATATATATATATATATATATATATATATATATATATATATATATATATATATATGTATCTCTGTGTGTGTGTATATATATATATGTTTATGAGATAGAGAAACAGTTATATATATATGCGTTTTGTTTCATTAGTAACTCTTGTTGCTAATGATTCACAGGAAAGATTTCGTTGAAGAATTTTCCTGCCTTATGCTTATTCTTTTGTTCTTTTTTCTACTTTTTAGGTTATCCAGATAAGAAATGTTGTCTGACATGAGGATTAGAGTAATTAGGAGGTTATCCCCTGAGGAAGTTAGCCAGGGTTGAGTTATAAGAGAAGTATCAATGTATGTAAGGAGGCACTGGAGCATGTATATGCATCGATTTTTGTTGAAGCGCGACATGGACAATATGTACATGCTTCGAGCTTCTTGATTACCACAGCATCATTTTGATTCTTGGTGACCGATGAATAAATGAAAGACCGAAATTTGTTTTTTTCTGATTGTGGATGGATATCATTAGACTTGTCGGTTCGAGCGGATGAATTAAATACGGGTTTGTATTCAGATTCGGGTAAAACACAGGTCCGATACATTTCGGGTTCAGGTAAAAGACGGACAGACGTATTTCGATTTTGCGGGTTTCGGATTCGATCCAACAGGTCTAGAGAGCCTTTTTTGTGACTTATTTCTCTTTCGTCAAGATTAAAAATGCAACATATTTATTACTCAAAAATTGTCCATATTTGATGAAAAAGCATAGTAATTATAATTTCTTAAAAGAATATTAAAAATATTCAAACTTTTCATTGAAATATGAACGTCATGTATAAATGAGCAAAGGTTTGAGTCCGCTATGGGATGGGTTGGTCCCCTCGTATATTAAAATAAGGTCAATAACAGGTTGAGTCACTTATGGATTAGCCTATCTAAAGCATGTTAATGGGTCTGAGCGGTTCGAACCGCTAATAACCTATTTAATAATTCGATAATTCTGCTAAGTACTAACTTAACATTACTTAATCAACCACAGTTTATTAGTTGGAAGATCTGAGGTCAACTCATTGCGTAACACTGACCTCATAGTTCGGGACAAATTAAAATGAAAACTAAATAAAATAATATTAGAGAAGCACAAGATGTTACAATTATTATTGCAACATCAAAATTTTAGATTACTGTAGAGTAACATTATTCAAAATATGACGACGCATACTTATTTCACTAAAAATATTACGGTATGATGTGCGCATTTTTAATATTTACCTTATATAATTAATTTTCTTAATGCTAAATAGTTATTTCACACTATTTCATGCTCATTTATTTAAGTTGTTTCGCTTATAAGTTGCATATGACATTATTTTATGCAAGTGAAGTCAAGAAAGAAAGGGCACTACTGTTTAATTGTCGAAGGATGCGATAATTGTACAATATCTCCCTAAACAATTTGATACAATGATAACTATTATAGTTGATGGGGATAAATTAAAGAAAAATAAAAAATAGGGATATAATATTATAGAAGAAGGGCTATGTGAAGGGAGTTAATGTTAAGAGCCTTGCAATCCAAGGAATTGCTCGAGGTACGAACATCTAAGTTGGCGATGAGAGGTAAAGTCGATATAACCATCGCTCCTTTTGATGATCAGAAGTTCTATCTAGGGATGGACTTTCTCGATAAGGCGAAAGCCGTCATAGTTTCCCATGCTAGCATCCTGTTTACAACTGAACACGGGCAAACTCATGCAATATCCATGAGATGGGAAGATGAGAAGGAAAGGGTGATACCTCCTCTTCAATTCACAGAGAGTAAGGAGGTAGGCCACTTATCCGCCCTCAAGAGGGATGAGGGGCCTGAGGGTGTCATACCTTTGACATCGCCTGGGAAGTTGGCAAGGAGGAAACGGGCCAGAATGAGGATAGGACGCAAGCGCACAAAGGATCAATGTGCTGAGCAGCTAGATGCAAGATATCAACCTAACCAAGTGAAAGAAACACCTCCTGGGGATGAGGCAACTCAAGAGGCAAGCATATGAAGACCTAAATTCAACAAGGACATTGGTCGATTGAGTGGGGGAGAACATCAGGGATAGCTTTTCTAGAGAATTCTAGAACACTCTAGAATCTTCCAAAATGCTCTGGAATATTTTGGAATATGCTAGAATGTGTTAGAGTGTTCTATAACCTTCTGGGACATTCTAGAGTCTTCTAAACTGTTCTAGAACCTTCTAGAGGGTCTAGGACCTTATGGAGTATTGTAGGACCTTTTAAGTTGTATTAGATTATTCTAGATTATTTCACATTATTCTATATATTTGTAGTATCTAGGATATTTATATAGAATACTTTAGATGTATAATAATAGTTGTAGGATTGAATAGATATTCGCCGTCTATTAGGGAGGTGGATGTATATATATACACCTAAGGGGACTTATTTATACATGAAGTCATTCAAAGCATTCCAAGTGCAATACAATAGCATTCTCCTAAACTCTCTCTTTAACTTTTCTTTGTGTATGAGTGTGCTTACTTAGCTTTCCACAAAGTCTAAGTCAAACAACCATCAAGGCTTAACTAGGAAGGGTTTCGAGTGAGTTTGCTAGCACCGCATGAGTTTGAGTTTGAGTGAAATTATCAACTCGTTGACACCTAGCTCCATGGCACGGTGACTATGGCTGACACCACCACATCAGCCACTACAACCACCAACTCTTTGGTGGTTACCAAGGCAGTGCAGCACCCCTGAGACCTTCCACTGCCCTCACCTCTCAAATCTTGACGCTTTTCACCCCACCTTTTTTATTTAAGTTGCTTACCTTTCCTCCACCTCCACCGCCGATGTCTGGCTTTTCCACTCCTCAGGTTGGTTCTTCCCACAGTCTCGCCTAGCCGCATGCTCAACCCAATGTTCCACTCGTGACTGTCGCCTCTCCTTAGCAGTCGAACTGCATGAGCATTTCCTACACCTGCCAAATCGACCCCTTTAGTCAAGAGTTCTCCTCCACGTACAGTGCTACCCTTCACCAGTGTTCATGATGGGTCATGGTCCCCATCTCCTCCTCAACTACACCACAACAGTGACCTTTCCCCCTTACCTTCGTTGTTGTGGATAGTGAATATCACGGCATACGTTATAACTGCTCTGGCCTTGGTAGATGATTACTTGTCAGAGGAAATGCCATTCACTTCCTTCCCTATTATGCATCAGCT
The DNA here is from genome assembly GCA_029747015.1 of Carnegiea gigantea. NCBI lineage: Eukaryota > Viridiplantae > Streptophyta > Magnoliopsida > Caryophyllales > Cactaceae > Carnegiea > Carnegiea gigantea. Next base: position 101,974 of record JAKOGI010002382.1, read on the forward strand.
CCAAGGCATGCTCAATGGCACCCTATTGTATAATCGCCATTAACTGTTTTACTCCTGTTGTCAGCCAAATCCTACATATTCCTATTGCCTCCGGGTACATCAGCTAATTCGGGCATGGATCTTTGCTACGATCTTTAAGGGGACATTATGTGAGGTATGCAATATTTAGCATGCTTTGCCCATCTGGTAGCACCTTGCTTCTCATTTCAAGATTGCTAATTTGACTAGAGAATTAGATCTTAAGTGTTTGCTCATAAATGTCTCGAAAGGAACTGATCAATAAATGCAGAAATATTTGTGACTTATTAAAATCCTTGCTGATTTTGTTGCTGCTATTAAGAGTCCGGTTTTAGATCTCGAGCTGATTCAATTTACTACCTCTGGTTTGCTGCCAGATTGTCATAGTTTTGTAACTACTTGTTCCATGCTTCCTGGTAGTCAAAATTTTGATGATCTACAATCTAAACTAATTTTTTATGAGCAATGAATAAAGTTTCACATCGAGAGACTCTTGTCCACCAGGCTCTTGTCAGAAGTGTTAGTTCTTGTAGTTCAACCCAAGGGGTAGTTCCTGCAATCAAAACAATAACAATGGTAAGGGTAAGAATAATAGTGGATGCTACAACTAGAATCACAGAGGATGTGACAACAACAACAAAGGAGGCAACAGGAATAATAGCAACAGTAGTTCCCTATAAAATGACTTATCTCCTAGGAGTATGCCTATTGGTATCGTATATGATAGTTCTGATGTTTCATTGCCATTCACTTATCATGCTTGTACTTTGGATACTCACCACTTTTCTACGGGCAATAATCAGTCATAAGGGATACTAGGGCCCTACCTCAAAGTTATTTGTCAAATCTATCATGCCCCAGGTCACTTTACTAACACCTACCCTAACCACTGTTAACCCTGCCAGCAACCAGTGCTTTCTGTATACACTACCTTCAATTCCATCGATGTTGGTGAACAGATTTAGTATCTAGATTCGACTGCTGTCGTACATATGACTCCTCATAATAGTAAGCTACTCTCTAAGTCTCTTTACTTTAGAACAAGTATTGTTAAAGTTGGGAATGGAACCTATTGCTTATTAAGCATGTTGGTATTAGTACTATGTCTACTCCTATCAAGCCATTGCATCTTGGTCGTGTTCTTCACATACCCTAGTTGAGTCATAGCTTTTTATCTGTTAGGCAACTCTGTTATGACAACAACTGTAGTATGGTGTTTAATTCTGATTCTCTTTCTTTCAAGGACAACGCCATGGGTGACGTCCTTGTGCAGGCCCCTAGTATTGGTAATATATATCTGATCTATCTTTCTGGTGAAAGCCCTTTGGTTCCAGCTAACCTAACGTTTAGTTCTTTGAGGGATCACTAGCATCGCTGTTTGGGGTATTGTAGAGCTCATATTGTTGCACTTTTAAAGAAAAACCAACTTTTGAATGTTTTTTAACGCTTTTACTAAGAATCGCACAACTTGTCGATTAGCCAAATCTCATAGACTTCTATTTAATTTGGTTGATCATTATGCTTATTCCCCTATTGAGTTAATACATTTTGATGTATGGTAATCTCCTCTTTTATCTAATTAGGGATTTAAGTGCTATGTTTCATTCGTAGATGATTTTTCTCGTTTTATATGGATCTATCCTATAAAACAAAAGTCGGAAGGCCATAGTATTTTTGGCACATTCAAAACCTTGGTTGAAAATCTTTTTAACTGTAAAATAAAACTATTCCAGAGTGATGGTGGAATGGAATTTGAGCAAACTTTCATGCATGACCTACTTCTTAAATATGGTATTTATTTTCAAAAATCTTGCTTTGACACGTAATAACAAAATGAAGTGGTAGAACAGAAGCACATGCATCTCCTATAAATGACTCGTTCCTTTTTTATTGATGCCTTTCTTCCTGCCTTTTTTGGTTAGATACGCACTATGCTACTTTCAACACCATAAATAGGCCCCCTACTCCCATTCTTCGTGAAAAGTTATCCTCTGAGATTTTATTTGCAAAGGTACCTCATTATAAATTTCTAAAACCCTTAGGGTGTACTTGTTTTCCTTTCTTACCGTTTGCAAATAAACTATCCCCAAGGTCTATTTCTGGATTATGCCCCTCACTATAAGGGCTATCACTATTTAGAACCCATTTTGAACCATGTTTATGTTAGTAGGCATGTACTTTTTCATAAAAATGACTTTGCTTTATCAACTCTGGCGTCTCGAGCTCCCTCCATTCATAAACCACCATAGTTTAACCTTATTGAAATTTTGTGTCTTACTCCCTCTTCGGTTGTTGTCACACTGTCCACTCCACCCAGCCCATCATCCTTACCTAAATTTCTCTTGGACCTAATGCTGCCTCATGCCTTATGCCACACTTGTAGGTTATGCGATGACCCAGCCCATTCCTAGCTCTCCTTCCATGCCACCGTAACCCACTTCTCACGTTATAGTGCATCAGTCCAGTCCTCCACACCAACCTGAGATTATCCCACAGCCTAGCCTTCAACCAAGCCCAGCCCAAGTACCACCCCGCGCTGCCTGCAGCCCACTGCCCCTTCTCCTACTCTCCTGCAGCCCATCACCTATAGTCCCGTGTACACATGGGTTAGCCCAACATGGCTTAGGCCTGGTTTGCATGACAGCCCACCATCTTCTTCCCCTCAGCTGCTATCCATGATCCACTACCTTCCCTTTCTAATTCTACGACTAATGTTCACAAGATGCAAACTAGGTCCAAGTCAGGTGTATTCAAAACAAAGCTCCTTCTCTATGTGTCTGTGGTGTTAGCTAAACCATAACTTACTTCCTTCACCTGAGCATCCAAACATTAACACTGGAAAGAAGTAATGGCTAAGTAGTATAATGTATTACTGGCTAATGGTACATGGGAATTGATTCCACCCCACCCTTCATAAAACTTAGTTGAGATTAAATGGGTCTATAGAGTAAAATACCATTCTGATGGATCTATAGAGAGATTTAAAGCATCTCTGATAGCTCAAAGGTTTCACCAATAGGTTGGAATTGACTACCATGAGACATTCTGCGCTATTGTAAACCTGCTATAATTAACCTTATTCTTTCTTTACCTGTTTCATTCCACTAGTATATTCGGCAGTTAGATGTCAAAAATGCATTCTTGCATAGGCATCTTACTGAGGAGGTTTATATAAAACAGCCCCGTGGTTTTATTCAGCCTGACTACCCACATTATGTTTGCAAACTCAAGAAAGCTCTATATGGTCTAAACCAAGCTCCTTAGGCTTGGTTCCATTGTTTTAGTAGCTTTATTCTGTTTTATGGCTTTGTGTGTAGTGATGTTGATTCCTATACGTTTGTCCTTTGTACTGGTTCTCACATCTTCATTCTTCTTCTCTATGTGGATTGTATTATCCTAATTGGTAGTTCCACCTAGATTCTTCATCTTTTAGCTCTATTCTCTCTAACCAGCTCACTATAGAGGACTTAGGGGAACTTCAGCATTTCCTTTGCTTCTAGGTACATCGTAATTTCGTGTGTATTTTTCTCTCTTAGCAGAAATATATCGATGACCTTCTCTATAAGTTTCATCTTCATACTGTCAAGCCTATTATCACTCCTTCTGTTGCTCATACCCTTTTGTCTCCTACTGACGGTGAACTGCTTGCAGATCCTATTGAGTACTGGAGTATGATAGGCATATTAAAGTATTTGATCATGACTCATCCTGATATTGCCTATATAGTCCATGTAGTTTCCCAATTTATGCATGTTTCCTGCATTACTCACCTTTATGTTGTCCAGCGCCATTTCAGGTACTTGCAGGGTGTTCAGGCTCATGGGTTGATGCAGCGTCCGTCTACATCTTCTTGTATTATTGTTGCCTATTCTGATGCTGATTAGGTTGGCTACAAGGATTTCTGTCGATCGACCACAGGCGATGAAATTTATTTGGACCCAACCTAATTGCCTAGTGTTCCAAGAAGCAACCCACGGTCTCTAAGCCTTCTACAGAGACTGAGTATCACGCTTTAGGCTATACTATTGCTGAGACTGTCTAGATTTAGAAGCTCCTTTAGGATCTCAGGATTGTCATTCATGATCCTGTTCAATTATATTCTAACAACATCAGTGCCATATATATGTCTGCCAATCCAATCAAGCATGATTGCAGCAAATATATAGCGATGGACTACCACTTTGTTCATGAGCGGGTTGCTGCAGGTGATTTTGTAGTACGATATATTCCTACTACCTTACAGATTACTGATATATTTACCAAAGGATTGTCTTCTAAACAATTCTTATTTTTAAAGTCAAATCGGTCCATGCGTCCCTGCTGATCAGATTGAGGGGACATAATAGTGTGTAGGGATATTACTGTATTTTACCATTGTATAGTTTTATCTAAATCGCACAATAAGCTTCTTGCCATAGTAACCTTTTTTTGCTATAATATATTAGTACAGTACATGTCCTCTAAAACTCAAAAACCCTGCTGGATAGAGATATTAAAACTGTAAGTACTGCATATAAATAAGTTTAAGTACACCATGATTGCATGGTTGTACTACCTATAACAAACAATATGCGTACGAACAAGACTAAGCAAAATATGATTAGGTTGAATTCAGCATAATCTCACTCGCTTAATTTGACCACGATGTTATAATGAAATTTGAAGATTAGTCAACATAAGAGATTGGGTCGTATGGGCTATCAATAACATTGCTACTAAATTTAAACATGGAAGGGACCTCTCGTTTCATAGGATGCACATTATTGCACAATGATGTGAAGAAATAGCGTAGCGAATTATAGAATTTCTAGCTTAAAAAGTCGTATCCAGTATCCACACTACATGATTGAGGAGGAGAGCCAACCATCCGTAGCAAACTTAGAAGTGGGGCTGTTCATCGATCCAAATCTAGACTTAACTAGACTGGACGGGTTGGATCAAAGATCAAATAAGGATATGATAGCAGACTGAAGACCAGACCGTATAAAAGTCGGTTGAGACTGGGACTGGACCCAAAAAAGGGGACTGGACCGAACCTGGACTGAATTAGACTGAACACAAAAAAGTAGTGATGGGTTCAAATCAGATTTGGGTTTCATTACTAAATATTTTAGTGTCTGGTTGCATCCCTCAAAATGATAAACATGCTTGAACTTAATTAATTGACAAATTACTGCACTTATGTGAGCAAAATTAAAGGAAGTTACCACAGCACCATGTCCTAGAAAAGAAGGGAAGTCTAACATCAAATTGAAGCCCAAAAAAAGAAAATCACATGGTACAGGAAAGACAGCAATGGAGACAAAGAAATTATAGCATCAAATTAGTAAATTGCAAGGGCAAAAGTATATGCGTTGACAATCAATTGAAGCAATAATAGTAAACAAACCAACAATTGGATTATATTCACTGCACATTTTTTGCTGTGCTGCTTGTGTGAGCTCCTAGTGCAAAACTGCAACAGAGTGAGGATGAAGAAGAGTGATGATGGAATATTCAAACTAAACAA